>JAWPHD010008589.1:0-113506 GCA_037043455.1 Cyrtodaria siliqua | reverse complement strand
TATCGCAATGTCCAGTGACGTTATCACACTGTTCTTTTGTATTTTTACAGTGACAAGTATACTCGCAATCAGCGCCAACTCTTACATGTAGGTTTCCATAATAAATGTCAGGACTACATGCTGAATCTACAACATTGCAAACACATTATACATACTATAAGTATACTGTACATAATACTACGCTATAGTTGCACAATTCTTAAACAAATGTTACTAAATACGGCGATAGCATTGACCTCGTGAAATTATCTTTACAATCATATTCCAAACGGAGATTTAATACACGATCACGATAATCATGGTAAACAATTTCCTATGTGTTACATGTATGTTAATTTGAAATTAAAACAAAATATTCGTTTATAGATCCCAAGCAGAATATGTTTAAAATGAATATATGCTTATGCTGTTTGGATATCCAATACTGCCACTTATAAGTATAAGTAATTGTGGTAAGGCAACACATATCATGAATTATAGCAAATACTTTACTTACATGTATATTGAATCTGAAAAACAAGTACAACAACAGCAGCAGCAAATAAGACATGTATTCCGTACATTGTATTAGTTGTTTTACTGATATGATTATTTGTAGGGCTAACTACTCGGCTACTGTTGCGGCATACTGTGTGATTAGTAATCACATTAATAGATCGGAAAAGGGAAATAAAATGCTTACTCGTCAACATCATCAAAGTTTCATATAGCTGATCTATTTTTTCTGAAACAAAAAAACACAACAACACTCCTACAATTTAATTTTATATAATTATAGCGTTTATGCAATTCGTTTTGCAATTTTGGGATATCTAACATCAAACCAAGAGGCTCAACACTTGTTTTATAAATTATGATTATGACAATAACACCGTTTAATATTTCCTTATTTTTTCCCGAAAAGAAGAGCGTAGTTGTATATGGCCCAATGTTTTACAACATATATTTTTTTATTTAATGCCTGAGATTATATTACTGCTTTTGATTATAATTTTTTTTAGAAGTGAAAGAGTATACGCACAAAACTCATTTAAAATAAAAACTAAATAATATTGACCCAACGTATATAAATATACCCAAAGAACTATTGTATTAAATCAGCATTCTCTGTCCGTTTTATTAATCATGGGCCTTCAAAAAGGACCCTGCCACAAGTTATATGAAACAGACCGGGCTCGAATCCTGAGTTGTCTGAACGCTGAAAAGAGGATTCAAGAAGTTGCATTTATGCTTCATTCAATTCACCCAAACGTATCAGGAATAGGTACATTGAAACCGGCCATGTCTAAGACAACCATCAGTAGGGACACCCAAAGGACACAACACATGTTGCGGATGAAGATTGTTACGTCAGCAATAGTATAGCAAAAACAAGAAGCGCTAAAACGCACGGGAATCATTTAGACGAATTCTATCAGCAAAGAGGAACAGGAGCAAGACCGATATTAGTACAAACTACGAGAAATTGAATCTAAGTCCAGGTTACATGCGAAAACACGAACATCTCCCGTCTGCAATATCAGTAGAAGGCATGCCATTTGAAACAATCAGCAATGGAGAAGAGTAGTGTTCTCAGACGAGTTAAGGTTTAACGTTGACAATAGGGTTAGAATGTAGACGACGGGGTGAGCACCATGCTAAATGCACAGTTATGCCAAACATAACATTTAACAAAGTGAGATTTGTGTCAACAATAACATGAGTACTGATTTAGTATTTTGCAGTGTAACATGCATAAATGCACAACACTACGTCTATTAAAGAGATTCTGGAGTTATATATGTTGCGGTTTCCTGGCCCAGATCTCGGTCTTTTAAGCAGATTTGGCAAGACAACATCGAGCCCGCAGAGTTGAAACATTTCTGCGAGACAGTAATGTCAACATTCTGATCTGGTCCGCCATGTCGCCAGATTTGTCTTCCATGTATCATATATGATATGTTCTTGGAAAGACTTGTCACGTTAGTTTGGCCTTGGCATCTTTATGTGAGGAAGCTATTCAGCTGGCTTGCGGAACGTTGGTGGTTCTACCCAGGTGCCCGCCCGTGCACACAAATAGCCCGGAGGTGCACCTGGGGTCTTCCTTCATCAATGGAAGCTGGAAAGTCACCATATGACCTTAGCTGTTTTGCGACTATAAAATCCAATTCAATTCAATTGTCACGTTAGTGTCGGAATAACAAAAGTCATTTCATTCGACACGTCCTGACTGAAGAATGGGTTCGGATACTATAAAAGACAATCCGAAGAGTTCTCAACAAGACATTGGTGTCGGTAGTGCTGACGTAATAACAGTGGATAGACAAACGTTTAAACAATGTGTTTGTCAACAAGTGTTTGTTGACCTTTTGTATGCTCAACATCTTGTTTTTGATTTAGTATTTGATGTTTTAATGAAATTGTTAAAGCAAAAGATGCAAACTAAAATGCTAAGATTCACCATATAAAACGGCATCTGTTTAAACATCAACGTCCTTTAATGAAATCTCTCTGTCTAGTCCAAAACATTAAGACTCAAAGGAAACTATGTGCGCAAGTTGTTTATATGCAAAAGTATATGATATTTTGGAATCGATTTGATAGATTGATCGCTGAAACATTTGACCGTTTGACTCAACAATATTTGTATGCTTAAAGCTACGCAGTCCATAAATATATATGTCATGTCCTTGAAACGAAAACGTATAGTGTGTATCGTAAGGTAATGTTGATAAGCTGGGATTTTATGATTCCTTTTTTTGGATATATACAGGTTTTGTTCGCACCCTTTAAAAAGCATAAAGCCCGTTTTATTTTGAATTCTAGTGCCTGAACCACCATAAATATCTTCAAGCTTTTAACTTCTTGTCTTACTGCCGCTAAAGATCACGTTAAACAATATTGTACTAAAACTTATAAAACTCTATGATTAATTTTTTTTTTTGGTCTATTAAAAATTCAGGAGACGTTCTAGATTAAATTTGCAATAAACGTCAAGTTTCATCTATAAGTACTTATGACTTCTTAACAACCTTACCGCATCACCTTATCAAAGAAAGGCTTATTGCTCTTATTCAGAAAACTTTCGCTAGAGACTACATTTTTGGCCTGTAAAAATATTAATTCGTTTTTTACTAACGCCAGTTTAGACAATTATATTATGTGGACTTGCCAAGAAGTTTGTGAAGCACTCATTTTCCTATTAGATAATACTTTCGTCAGGTATGGAACTACCGTTTAAAGACAAATTGTTGGTATCCCTATGGGTACGAACTGTGCACCTCTTGTCGCATATTTGTTCTTGTATTGCTATGACAGAGGTTTAGTGGTTGACCCAGTTACAGTTTGCCACTATGCTTTCCCCTTTGATTGTGCGATGACAGGACAGAATGTGGATCTTATGATGACGTCTTCCTAAATCCTTATAGGACGGTAGCGTTAGATGTTTGTCTTTAATATTGTCTTGTTGCTCTGGCTTCTGCCAAGTCATAGATCAGTACTTACTTTGTGGCTTTCTATACTTTTTAAATATTATATATTCATGATCATTTACAAGGACTATCACAACCTGACTTCTATGGTGACGTGATTTACAAACTTCGTAAGATCCTTGGTCATGATCGCTTTCATACTATCTTTGTTAAACTTGTTAAAATATTTATCAAAAGAGGTTATGATCCTATCATTTTGCAACGCACTGCATGCTTTGTGGTGGACCCATTTACAGTTCGCCACTATGCTTTCCTTGTGCGATGACCGGACAGGCTGTGGACCCTATGATGACGTCTACTTAAAGCCCAAGAGGACGGTGACGTTTGATGTTTGTCTGCAGTCTTGTCTTGTCGTGCCCCCAATGGTTGATTTTTTTGTTGCTCTGGCTTCTGCCAAGTCATTGAGTACCTTCTTTGTGGCTTTCTAGTCTATCTTTTTTTGTATTTATATATACAAGAGCATCCTTGTGTTGTACTTATATTGCCTATTAATGCTGCCTTGTTGGTTAGAGAATAGTTCATGGTGGGGATTTCTTTATTTACACCGTCCCGTTTTATTGGGTTGACAGTAGGATGAGTGTGAAGTTTGGTGCACCCTAGAACCTAGTTTAAACTCCCAGCGGCCTTTTTTGTCATTGACCGTTTCAAGGCAGTAGCCCTATTGTCAACCCTTTTGTGTTTGTGATGTCTTATTTGGCCTTTTATTCATCTTTAAATTTGTTTCTGTTTGTGTTTGTGGTTGACTGTCGTCCTTGAATACTGCTTTTCCTGTTCGATTTTTATATACTGAAAGAGAAAAGAAACTCACACTCACGAAATTGCTTATACTACACTATTATACACACCTAATTTCACGTAATTATTCCAGATATATCTCAACGTGTTTTGTACAAAAAAGGGCTACACCTAATTACAGAAAGAACAACTCTGCCATGTAGTTGACCTTTTAATCAAAATATACTTTGTTACACGAAATGCATAAATGTTGAAGTTTCGCTTAAAAAAGTCAAGCCATTTCAGTATTATGTTTAATGTTAATAGATTGCAACATTTAAAGCCTAATTTTGTTTACCTGCTTGAGCCAAATGCGCATTATGTCGATAATGAAACTTTAAAGGGGTAACCATTGTGGTGTTCGGTGCTGTTTAAACTTTCTTCCGAAAGGACAGGCCTAATGTCGCCCTGTACCATTCGAATATAGTAGCATATTAAACATACAATATATAGCGGAAATACTCATTATGCCTTTCTTTTTCCTTTCAGTATATCTATATTTGCTTATATTGCCTATTAATGCTGCCTTGTTTGTTAGAGATTATAACCTGGCGGAGATATCTTCGTTTACACCGTCCCGTTTTTTTTATGACAATAGGGTAAGCGTGAGTTTTAGTGCACCCTAGAACCTGGATTAAACCCGCAGCGGTCTTTTTTGCCACTAACCGTTCCAAGGCGGTAGCCCTATTGTCAACCCTTTTGTGTTTGTGATGTCTTATCTTGCTTTTTATTCATCTTTAAAGTTGTTCTTTGTTTGTGTGTTTGTGGTTGAGTGTCGTCCTTGAATGCTAATTTTCCTATTCCATTTGTATATCTACTTTTAAAAGTAGGAGGTGGCTATCGCTTCAGTTATTACGAAATGTAATCGATGTCGCTTCACCAGGAATACGAGTATATAAAGCAAACGTTTTGTACAGGAAAATGGTCAGTCATAGCAAAATCGCCTGGATGATACCATCCAATATACATAATCAATAACCTTCAAATACGCAACATTCAAAAGCATTGATTTGAACAAAAAAACAAAACAGTGTAAGTTGATACACACAAAGAAACAGTAGAAATGATATAGAGCTCGTATCCTATATTTAAAATTATAATCGGTATACATCCAAGTACTATATTTGATAAACACATGTATGTTTGCCATGTAAAAAGCGACATAAGCGACATCATAAACGAAGTGAATACATGTATAAGGGAAAATATTAAATGTGTTTCTCCTGAGAGTAAATGTTTACATCACGAATGCTATATAATACACGTCAGCAATTACATATAAATCCGTGTATATGCATGTATATGCTGTATTCTGTATAACCGCTTAATATATCAATATCATTTACGTGTATAAATTTTAGAAAAGTGTGTCTGTGTTTATTCTGAGATCTCTGGTGGATTATTGAAATGCTTCTTTGTATTAATTTAATAGTCTGATATATACTGAAACAAGCCCTTATGCACATCTAGCTTAAATAAATGTAATGTTATTTAATATTGTGAGTATTTTAAATCATCGGCATGACTTAGATTGATCTTCCTTTGCACTTACTTTTTGTATTCCAATGTAAGTATCAGAGTTATCTCCCATTTAGTTAAAACATAATATTTCGCATTTGAAAATGCAAATAAGGTAAAGAGCAAGATTAAACATTTCAAAATAACTGTTACGGGTCTCAAGTTATTAAAAACGCTAAAATAATTAACAATTTCCTTGCCATTATAAAGATATAGGGAACCAAATTTACCATTTGTGAAATTACCTCCCTTTACATTGAAATAAGAGCGAAATTATAATTTCTGTAGATTACCACATGTTTCTATTGTTTTCCCGTATTTCTTTTGAGACTTATTCCCTTAATATAACTGATAATTATGTAAGTTATATTGCCCATGACCGTTTCTACACATATCCTAGAATCTGGTCAACGGGATTTATATGTTATTTACTTGCTAAACTTATTTTTATCAGTTTATAATGATATTTACATGAAGCAGATATATAAAAGGACTATACTAGGTCAGTATATTTATCTCGTAATTGAGCCATTGTCTCAGTTATAATGCATGGTTGTTTGTGTTCAATGAGACGAAGTAACCGAACCGATTGATGCGTGTGTATTTATACAATTATTTACAGTTTCTACATCTTATATACCGTTTTTTAATCAGTTTATGGTTTTAAAATCAACAGAGCGATAAATGAATTAGCCACGGACAAATCCTGTCAATAAATTCGGGTATGAACCGTAAAAAATGAATCCATAAATCGACACCATGTACTGCAAAACAAATATACTATACATTTGTTTTTGTGGCTTACATTAATAAATATGGTATATTCATCCTATGATTAGGGACTATTATATTGTAAAACCAAGTTACTGTGTAGGATACTAGTGACCTTGATGTTTTAATTCCAAAAGAAAGGAACACCTATCGCACACATATATGTAATACAAAATATAACTGTACGAGTTGCCGTCGATTCTTACGGATGGCGGGATGTATATACTACTGGTTCTACCCAGGAAAAATGAGGTGGTCTGACTCTAACACCAAAAAAATCGACCGTCATATATGGCCTTAAAATGGGCTAAAATTGACGTAAAACACCATTCTAACAAACGAGCTGCTGTAAAATCACATTTACTTGACCTTAAACGCTTCACCTTTTAAAATAATATACATTATGTAACTTGTTTAATTCCTAGGCGAACATTAGATGCATTTACTGTCTAGTGTCATACAGAACATAAACAGTTAAGCAGAAACCTTTGTCCATGTTTTAGAATCACCTATAAAACGTTTTTGTAGAAACTATGCATAGAACTGGAAGAGACAGTAGAAGGATTATCAAAACGTTCAAATTCGGACGTACATTGGAAGTCACACTCGGTCAGGTTTTGTAATACTTGATACTTATTTATCCATGTAACATGTTTGTTTTGATAGTAAGTTTTTGGTTGACGGCGTTCTGTAAATGCTACATTTCCTGTTCGACATGTGTATCTACTTTCAGTTTATATAGCATTTTAAAGGTGTGTCCAGATACCACAGATATATACTTTATACTTTATAACGAATACACTACATAAACACGAGCTGTTGCCGGAAAATAATGCATATTCAACTTCAAAGAGCATCATTAAAACACAATAGATTTAGATTTAACATTGTGATGATTTAAACAATAAAAACGATGATTCAACAAAGACACTTTTTATTGAACTATTGCAAACAGGACATAATACATTTTATTACAAATACATAATTACCAATAACTAAACTTCCACCATTGTTACTTGAAGGATAGCCTTTTAATTGTATTCAATTAGTAACACTTTTACACAAGCATAATATTTTGATTATATTGAAAGAGAAATATGCGTCGCATGCGGCTAAATTACTTTTTTTGTTGAATCGGGTACATCAGGCTGTGGGGATACATTTAAAAAAAAAAGCAGATATGAAATGACCAATTTAAAACGTGAAATGGTTCAAAGATCTATAGTTTGCTATAATATTAAGCGCAATAATTATAATAAATTATAAAATACAAGAAGTCGTATCAGCCCATAGAGGAATGTCGGTGATACCTACAAATAACGCTAGCGCTTCAATGCATTACCATTTTATTAGCGCCAAGTTTAAAATAGCTAACCCTGACGCGTAACCATAGTAAGGAAATACCTTCTTCCGATATTTTGTTTTATATAAATATAATGTTATTTCTTTTTGAAAATTATGGCTGTTTTAGGTTAAAGGGACACTGTCCGTAAGTAAGCAGATATTGAGCATAACCAAATAACTGGCTGACTTTTATTCAGTGAAATGTATACATGAAAACATGAGGATAGACCCTAAGAAGTATGTAGGAATACATTCGTGAGTTTGAAGAAAAAAAAGTTTTAATTATTATATGTAAATAAAGTGGGACCCACAATATTTACCTTTTCTGCGATCACGTGACTTCCATTAGCGCATTAGTTTTTCACCACAGTATGTATTTCGAAATATGTATAGCCCGCTTAGCTCAGTCGGGAGCGTGATCGACCACTTTACGCTCACGCACACTATTATTATTATTATTACTGCGTAATTAGTTTGGGCTGTGAGTTCAAACTTACAAAGCGGATTTACTTTTTTTTGTAACGCGATTGAATTCCGTTAAACAATCTTGCTTTTAATTAGTAAATATTCAATAATGTTTAGTGTGTAATGTTTGCGAACATAATTATTGTGTGTTTTACAAGCTAAAAGTTACGGACAGTGTCCCTTTAATTTTTATCAATGTAATAAACAAATAATGTATTCGAATAAATATTAAAAACAAAACCAATCCTGATATATTTAACTGTCTGGTCGATAAAAAAAATACAATTCCATGTCGAATGTTATGGCATAAATCAGTAAATTACTCGTTTAATTCGTGAACATATTTCATGAAGTATGCTCGTAGGACGTTCTATAGCGAGTAAGTATACGGCATTTGTTACATAAACAAAATCTGAATTCTAAACACGCTTATATTCATAATAATGTGTCTTTAAATGTGCTTGTAATGATTTATTTATTTGCATATACCGATTGCACATCGCATACATTCCTCAATCCCGCGTCTATTTATTTGTATCTAAGATAGTTTATTAAAATACTCAATGGTGATTGGTTATTGAGATGATTTTAAAATGCCTATCAAGACCTCTGACGTCACGTCCTTAAACCGTTAGGATATCATTTTAAACGATTTAAAAATCCAGAAAACATCCAAATCAACGATAACGTTATTTTAAAGCAACGTGACGTTTACACAACAAATTGAAATTGTTAAAATACAGGATAAAGCTGCATATTGTTGAGAGATGGGCAAACAATGTAAGTTGGGAGAATTTGTTTGTATTATGTACAATCTCTCGAATATTTGTGTATTAAAAACATAAAAAGCCATGTCAGATAAGAAAATAAAATATTTCCATCAAAACCAGGTGTTTGGGATTTTAAGCGCATCAAAACCACGGGTCCTCGATGGTCTTTGAGTCCCGCCCACCAGGTATTGATCTGGGACAATATAAATCCGCTGGAAATATTTTATTTCTTAAGCATTGCTTGTTTTTTGTGTGTAACGTCATTTTCAGCACATTTTTAGTTTTAGGCTATGTATGTCAGTTATTTTTTATTGGTATACCATCAGCTTATTCAAAGAGTTCAAGTTGAGGATTATTATGATAATCATTCATTTCATTTCGTTGAAATGTATTTGGCGGTAATGACCACGCAGAGGTCAATGTAATAAGTCGTTTGAGGTTTGGTTTGCAAGTAAGACACTATTATAGATGCTAGGATTCTTGACAGGGGACATGGGCTCACATTCCCTGCCTGGAAATTATATTCACCCGAGCCGTTAGGCGAGGGGAATATACTTCCCAGGCAGGGAATGTGAGCCCATGATCCCTGTCAAGAATCCTAATAACGAATTTGTCATACTTCAAAGTTGTTACCATTTATTTAAGAAAACAAAACAGCCAAAAACACGTTTTCATTTTTATTGCGCCAATTTCCCCTTAACGTGCCCCTAACTAGACGTTTATTCTCGTGACGTCATCGCTCTAATGTCGTTATATTTGACGGACTTTTTCATAAAATAAACGTATTTTATCACTATGTTAATGTTTTATTATTTGTAAAATTCAAAAAAAAATATATAGTGGTTTCTTCTACTATCGCGGGTTCTTTAATATCGCGGTGAACACTATTTTTGATGACTTCACCCTCAAGCGCCACGCACCTGTGATCAAAATCTCAATATACATAAAAACAATGTGTAAATTTCCCCTACCCCCTTGTCAACAAAAGAACCCATACCACTTCGTAAAATAAGTTTATAAACGTTGGGCTCCGTCAAAACTTCGTCTGCTTGATGATATTTATGAATGAAGTTGTTGTGGTCACGTGACGTCACAGGGCACCTGCCAAAAGCGCCAATAAATTAAAGGGAACTAATAAAGAAGCCATGCTACGCCTAAGTTCTAGGCTGGGAGTTCCCAAATTGATTTATAGACGCACATATTGAGGGGGTGCGAGACACTTTGTTTTGTTTCTTGGGGAAAGTGTGACTTCTGTCCACATTGGATACACCTTAAGTACTGCTGTAATGTTACAGTTTTGAGGCGTGACTCTGTTTTCAGATGTCCACGCTGCCTTACAAAGGTCTAACTGCTAGTACAAAAGTTTAAAAAGTAAAGAAAACAAAAGTGTTTAGTAATGAATTGATGTAACTTGCGTGATTATTAAAAGAAACTGTTGAATTTCAGCATATACAAAATATAGTTGTAGTTTTATTTGTAGATATATCCTATTTATTTTATTTAGATTTTTTTGCAATCAATAAACTCTAGTAAAGGCCTAGCTCCACTGTTTACCCCGATATTAGAGTACTCTCCCCTGACAACAGTAAAGACATAGCTGTTGATATCGGATAAAATTATTTCAATATTTAATCCATCTAATATTTTAATACTAAGCACAAATATATATGAGATGTTTGTTAACGTAACCAGGACAGAAATAATTTTAAATAAATGTTGTATTATCATTTATTTAAACTGCTACAGTAAGTACCGCGATATTAGGGAACACCATCCTACTTACGATTATTTCAGACCTTTACAAGCGCAGAAAAGTAATAGAAAGGAAACAATCGGCGGTTTCAAAAACGAATCGACAACGTTATTGTCGCCATTTTGTTTTTGTGTATTGCAGATATGGGGTACCTACGGGGAAATTGTCCTATGTTCACGTCGTGAGACGTAGTCTACGGCCCATTAACCAATAAAATCCCGAGAATTTTCTTTGCAGTATGACAAATTGCTATACAATAGCACATAATTGGAACACGTATGAGCGGTGTGATGCGACACATGGCGAAATAAAAGATAAGTTTTGTTATTTACCTGCTTTTATAGGAGCGGTATATAGTTCAATTGTTACAAAGTGTAAGAATGAGTGTATTTATTCATGTTTTGGAGATAATTTCTCTGCAGTAATTTATGTTTTAAAATAAAGCGCATTTTAAAACTGTGATGTTTAAAACACCTCTCATCTTAGTCTGCATGTGGTTGGTTTGTAAATGTTATACTATTATTACTAGTATATAACGAAGGTGCGGGCATTTGTTTTGCAACGCTTGTCAGCATATTTTGATTGATCATGTGTAGAAGAAATCATGTTAGAATAGTGTTATTAACAAAACACGTGTGGTCCATCATTAAATGTGTTAGATGGTTGCATAATTTTGAAGAAGTCGCACATTGTGCCAATCATTCAAAACGCCATCAAAAATCAAATAAATATACTTTAATATATATGCTGTGTGGGTTTCCTATATCACTGACCGTTTCGGTGTCTGTTTAGAATCGTCTAGTCATGTTGAGACCTAACTATATTTTAATGAAGAGAACTGGTGATGATGTCTCTTTTTATATAAGTTAATGTGAGATTGTTGTTGTCGGAGTTATAAACTAAACAACACTTGCTGCCGGAGATCGTGGGTTTATTAAAGGTAGAATCAATAGTACGGTATCAACCTAAAACATTACAAAACGAGTACTTAATATACATGACTCGGACAACGGACAAACAAGACAAACACGATATAAAACCCACGTGATGGTTTTTCATCATTTTATACAAAGTCTTCCTCCTCTATAAAAAATAAGTTTCATTACTTTCTTATAAGAAAAGAAAGAAAAAATATAGAAGGTTGTTCGTTTACGTTCAGACCAACATTATACTTAATAGCGACCAAAAACATGTTATTAGTGTGTGCAATGCAATTGATGATGATGTCTGCACTGTATCGGACCATCTTCCAATCATAACTGAGTTTTGTTTCCCTATGGATGCTTATATTTAGAAACATTTAGAAACACAAGCAGGTTAACTGGAAAAAAAATTCAAATACAGCTAAAGATAAATATGCAGCTGAACTAAACAAAGAGTTATCAAAACGTGATATTTTTAACCTAGATATTTGCTCAAATCATGACGTAGATGAAATGTACACACACATTGTTCATTCTATTCATACGGCCGCAAATAAGTCCTTGCCTAAATTAAAACCAAATGTACACGCAAAGCCCTACTGGACCTCAGAGGTCAAACAAGCACCCGCAACCCAGAGACAGTTAAGACGAGCAGCGTGGATCTCTGAAGGGAGGCCTAGGGACCATACTCATTCATCTTACACAAACTACAAATTATCTAAACGACAATTCAAAAATATCCAGGAAAATGCAATTTCAGAGTGTAATAGCAGATTTTATAATGAGCTGGAAGAAAGTGCAGAGGTTGATTCAAAAACATTTTGGCAAATTCTAAATAAGAAAGGGAAAAGTCGCTCCAATATCATAAGAGACATAAACGTAGATGGTAATGTTCTCAGGGAATCTGGCGAGATCGCAGGCGCCTTCAAAATCCACTACGAAAGTGTTTTCATTCCACTACTAAATGAAGATTTTTACGAAGATTTTAAAAACGAAATTGATACTCATATCGACAGTTTTTTTAAATCAAACGATCATGCTACTGACAAGATCCTCAGCGGTCCTGTTGAGTTTTCAGAAGTACATGAAGTCATTCGCTCCATTTAATTAAATAAATCCGGAGGTCATGACCTAATAGTAAATGACCATCTAAGGTACGGAGGAACATCAATAGTTCGCTATCTAGCACATCTCTATGATATGATTTTCTATACAGAACACGTACCGTCCGATCTAAAAATCGGCATTATCATACCTATATTAAAAGAAGGCAAATGTAGAAGTTACCGGGCAAGCTATAGACCGGTTACACTCTTACCCGTTATCTACAAAGTTTTCGAAAAAGTAAAATCATTAAGAGTTCAAAAATGGACTAAACAACATAGAATTAGCTTCCCAAATAGTCGGCAAAACGGCTACCAACAATATCACGGGTCGATAACAACATCATTTAACCTTTGCGAAACAATTTACTATATGTTCGATAATGGAAGTAGTCCATTTATGGTCCTGTTAGATACATCAGAGGCATTTGACACTGTTGGGCATAATGGCCTCTTTTACAAGATAAAACAATGTGGCATCTCTGGAAAAGCCCTTCGCGTAATAATAGAGTGTTACAGTGGTATGACAAGCTGCGTTTTAGTAAATGGTATAAAATCAGAACCATTCACCTTATTGCAGGGAACACGCCAAGGAGGTGTAATGTCTAGTTGGTACTATCTCTTATACATCAACACTCTTCTCGATGATCTAGAGCGCAGCGGACTTGGTTGTTTTATTGGTAGCGTAAATTGTGTTGCCCCAACACTGGCCGATGACATTACCTTAGTATGTCCCCTATGCACTAAATCTGCAGTCTTGTCTAGATATCGCGAATGACTACGCGCATAAATGGAGATTCTCCTATAACGATTCAACGTGCAATTTTCTAGTATGTAGTAAAAATAAAAACATTAAAGCTGCTGTTAAAGGGACACTGTCCGTAAGTAAGCAGAAATTGAGCATAACCAAATAACTGTCTGACTTTTATTCATTGAAATGTATACATGAAAACATGAGGATAGACCCTAAGAAGTATGTAGGAATACATTCGTGAGTTTGAAAAAAAAAAGTTTTAATTATTAAATGTAAATATTGTGTAAATAAAGTGGGACCCACAATATTTACATTTTATGCGTTCACGTGACTTCCATAGCGCACTAGGTTTTCACCATAGTATGTATTGCGTAATATGTATAGCCCGCTTAGCTCAGTCGGGAGCGAGTTCCGACAACTTTACGCTCACGCACACTTATTTTTACTGCGAGTTCAAACCCACGAAGCGGATTTGCTTTTTTTTGTACCGCGATTGAATTCCGTTAAACAATCTTGCTTTTAATTAGTAAATGTTGAATAATGTTTAGTGTATAATGTTTGCGAACATAATTATTGGGTGTTTTATAAGCTAAAAGTTACGGACAGTGTCCCTTTAACATTATGATTGGAGAAAAATGTATTGAACAAACCATGCAAACAAAACATTTAGGTATAGATATTGTCCCGAATTTAAAATGTTCAAAAGTTATTGATAGTAGATGTTCAAAGGGTTGAGCATCTTTAATTTCATTGCTTAACATAGAGACTGATTTTAATTTGATAAATCGTAAGACTCTTGCAATCTTATAAAGAAGATATAATTTCCTTCATTTCTTTACGGGTGCGAATTATGGTCACACATGCATGGATGTGACAGTTTATTAGTCGAATAATTTAAAAGATTAGCTGCAAAATGTACTTAGAAGTTGCATATGCGCATTAGAACAGACATGGCATTGAGTACTCTATGTTGGATGCTAATGGTGTCAGAAATTGATAAAAGAAAATTGTGTTTTTTACAAAAATTATGCTCTACGCCGCTAAACTTAAATATGTAAAACAAAACAACAACAAAAATCGTGGTTCGGGTAGTGTGAGAGCGGGTGGAGGGGCAACATATATGTGTAAGAAGCTATGTGTAAGAAATTACCAAAACAACACAGATATATGTAAATAACAATAAATATTAAATAAAAAATATTCTAGTTTCGAGCGTGGGTGGGGGAGGGGGAGGGTGGAGGGGAGGGGCAACATAGGTATGTGTAAGAATTGACAAAAACAACACAGAAATATGTAAAAAAAAACAAATAATGAGTTTCGAGTGGGGGTAGGTAGTGTGTGGGAGTGTGTGGAGAGGGCAACATATATGTGTAAGAAGCTATGTGTAAGAAATTACCAAAACAACACAGATATATGTATAAAACAATAAACATTAAATAAAAATATTCTAGTTTCGAGCGTGGGGGGATGGGGGGAGTGGGAGGGGCGACATAGATATGTGTAAGAATTGACAAAAACAACACAGAAATATGTAAACAAAAATAATGAGTTTCGAGTGGGGGTGGGGGGGGGGATAGTGTGTGTGGGAGGGGGTGGAGGGGGCAACATATATGTGTAAGAAGCTATGTGTACGAATTGACTACAACAAAGAAATATGTAAAAAAAAAAAAAAAAAAAAGTACAAAAAAAATGTGGAGTGGGGATGGGAATGGGGGCGGGGGGATGAGGGAGGAGGGAGCCCATGCCCCAATATCGGTGAAGTATGAATAAGATGCATAATGCTATAAGAAATCCCAAAACAAAATTATAGATATATACATGCTTACATGCAAACCTAGATCTGCCTTTATTGCACATTTTCACAATTTGGGTTCCATGGGAGCCCAGAATTTGCAGAAGACAAAATTAAGCTTACACGCAAAATGTGATGTGAAACAGACACATTTTAAGGGCTATCAGAAGTTGGGTTCCACAGGAGCCCAGGGGTTACAGGAACAAAAATTACTTAGCCACCCTTAAGATAATGCTACAAGGAAGCTAATGGTCAAATTTGGTTGTGCTAGGGTAAGAATTGTAAGAGATATAGACTTGTAAACACAGCTTACACGCAAAATTTAATGTGAAATGGGACACATTTTATGGGCAATCATAATTTGGGTTCCATGGGAGCCCATGGGTTACAGGAACCAAAATTGCTTATGCAGCCCTTAAGCTAATGCTATAAGGAAGCCCATGGCTAAATTTGGTTGTGCTACGATAAGAAATGTAAGAGATATAGACTTGTAAACACAGCTTACACGCAAACTTTGACGTGGGACGCCGACGCCAACGCCGACGCCGACGCCGACCCCGGGGTGATTACATAAGCTCTCTTATACTTCGAATAGTCGAGCTAAAAATGTAACTCAATATGTGTTTGTATAAGTTGCAAATTAACATACTAGCAGACAAACCTGCAATATTGGCAATTCTTAGAGTTAGTCAATTGCGTATTACATTAGTCTACTCATGGACCAGGATACTGTAATTAAATAAATATATATGATTACATTCCCCTCCAGAACCTTTGTCTACTTTCGATTCGTTCTATATTTCGTTTCGTGAATAAAGGTTCTAACAAGAGAGGAATGTTTATTAGACATGTTTTGGATATCTTTTATATATGTATGTACATATTGTTCAAGTTCTATGTTTTTCACTTTTTTCAATATTTCATACATCACCTACTTTAATATGCATTGTTTGCACCGTCATAATATTATATTATATAATCTCTGTAATGGAGGAAATAAAATGAATAAATAAATAAATAAAATATTTATTTTCTGTATAGAAAAATATAAAGGAAATGCTTATGTTGGTCAATTTATAAAAATCATCGGTAACATACAAGCAAACTATCCTATTGTTTGTAAACTGCTTAATATTGTGATACAATATGAACTTTGAATTCAACATATACATTTTTGTCATGAAATAAAACATACGATCATATTTAAATTGCAAACACAGTTTATGACAAGTATTTAGTGGAATTATTTGGTTTAAGGTACAACTCTACGGCAATAAAAACATAAGTTGAAAAATAGGAAAATAGTATGTACCTTATTCAAAATGTAAGTTAAACTGAACAGCATGAAATTGGAGATTACTTTTAAATGCATACGTTCTAAATGACAGTTTCACGCACTTAAACTACGCATTTTTTATGATAAACACATCCGCTGAAAAATAACATGTTACTTTATAAGTTGAACACCTGTTGTACCTTCATGAGTACTAGTATTAATCTAACAAGGTAAGTTTGCACACACTTATTTTTAATCATTTTCGAAAATCTGTGATATCATTTGATGTGATCTGTGTTATGTGAAAAGTACAAATCTTCAAATATAGAAATGGTTTTCATATTCCATAGGAACAGATTACATATTCCATATATAACATGCGTATTAAATGTTAATTTAAGTTTAAAACTGCGTTAGTGTTAATCGTGTTTAGTGCTGTAGTTTAAAATGGCTCCTAAGACTTTGATTATAGGACATAGTCAAGTGCGTTATTTTCATCAATATGTCGAAGATGACGTTCAGTGTTAATGTTTTCCTGGATCTAAAGTTGAACATTTGTTGGAATTACCAAACGTAAAAGAGCTGATTCCTAAAGTTTCGGTAAGTTTCCGTGTTTTATATTTACTATTCATTTTTTCTTCATACTTAATTACTTACAATTAATATTACCGTTAATAAGACCTATATCATTATAATTATGATATTTTTAGTAATAAGACCTTAAAGATTGCCGCGCGTCCCTGCTACATTAACAGCTTCATTTAACTAGGGATTACAACGTACACGTGTCATACGTAATGGGATTAAATCATTTGTTGCTGTATATTACTATTTTTTAATAAATATATATTTTTTGTTGACTTTTTTACTCGATTTATATTTCAATACCTTTGATTAATTAGAATAGGATATATAATGATATTCCTATTAATAATTAAAGATTACAGAATGTCGCGCGTCCCTGCTACATTAACAGCTTCATTTAACTAGATAAGTTTGTCTATTATTACCGTTTCGATTACCGTAATGGGATTAAATGATTTTGCTGTATATTGTAAAGGACAATTCGCACCTTCAGACAGGCCGGAATACACATGTATAATCATTGTGCTCTGACACGAGTCAACCTTAACTATCACTTTAAATCTGCTTGCTTATTGAAGTTTTCAAATTTACTTCGTTATTCCATCTGAGATTTAAATGTCACAAGAAGAAGAATAAAATAATTTGCTTTGAACACCCAGTAACACTGATGTACATTATATCTCTTTTCAGACTGTTGTGGTCCACACAGGCATCAACAATTTGCCAGCGGACGACGCATCTAGTCTCCTGTCGAAGTTCCAGACGTTATTTAATGACATTCTGGAGCTAAATCCAAAGTAAGAAATCTCTTTCTCTCTCTCTCTTTCTCTCTCTATGATAGGTTTTGTAGCCCGTTATTTTTAGGGCTCTGCTACAATGACATTGTATTATATTCGTTCAGTACGAAATCAAATCAATCAATCAATCAATCAATCAATCAATCAATTGCAGAAAGTGTAATTAAAAACGAGTGTATTAAATTTGTCCCTGAAATGAGTGCTTTTATTGTTGAAGGTACTGGCGGAAATAAATACGCCGTTACATTATTCCCTAAAGAAACATGTCAGTGTCTATCTACCGATACTTGTTACCATATTTTAGCCGCCAAAAAAAGTATAGGAATGCATACATTAAACGAAAAAAAGCAACAGAAATTAATAAGTTTGATGAGATATAAAAACCGCCCACGTTCCCAAAAAAGATTAGGTCAGAAAAGGCCTAAGCCCTCTGATTATGAAGTTATTCCAGCACCGGATTCAAAATTAGCTATCATTTTAGAAGAAGATATCACTTTTGAAAATATCACTCCGAAATCAATGAAAATGTCATCTACAAAAAATAATTCTAATAAAAAAAACGATAATGTAAATACGGACAATTTTGTTGGATCCGTTTCTTCAACGCCAAATAATTCATCCAAAATAGTTAATGTCACAATGACAAAAAGTAAACGTAAAATTGCCATTTCAACTGTAAAAAAGAACCAATCTCCAAATAAAACTACTCTTATTAACGATGCAGAAATATCGCTTAATTTTGGGGTTGATTCTTCAACACCAATAAAAACAGAAACGTTCATTTATAATAATAATAGCTCTAAAAAACGAAAAGAGTCACCTTTAGAAAATATTTCAATAAATAATAAGAGACGGAAGTTAGTATTACCTGAAATGTCTCCCGAAAAAAGCGGCGAAGAAATAATTACAATTGATAATACAAATAATAGTTCCGCGCAAATAAACGACGACTGGTGGTTAAAAGAGTTAGATCTAAAAAATATCGGATAAACACGAAATTACAAATTTTGATTGGTTAAATGATAAGCATATATCAGCCGTTAATTCAATTTTGAAAAAAGATTTTCCTCATATAAATGGCCTCAAAGCTACAACTAACACTCCGTTCTTTATTGACGATGCAAATAAATGGAACATACAAAAAAAAAAATCGGCACGTAGCACCCGCTTGCCAAATACATTTTAATGGATCAAATCATTGGATCATGAGTTTTAAAACAGTTCCAGACAGAGATTTTGTTTATTATATTGATAGTTTAGGAGAACGCTTTCAAGATATCAAATTAAATTAAAAAATTCAGTTGTCACAAATATATGCGTCTCGAAGTGATAAGTTTATCAACATAAAATTTCCTAGGGTTCAACAACAGCCAAATTCCTATGATTGCGGTTTATTCGCGATCGCGAATGTAGTAGAGTTTTGTCACTTTCCACTTTCCTTTAAATTTAGAAACACCTTTCCCAAAAGAACCAATACGTGGAAGAAATTTAAGCCTGTCCTGTTTTAACCCAAAGGTAATAAATATACAGTAATGGTGCCATTGTAGACAGCCTGATTTCGTTGACGACCTTATTTCATGTCAAAATAAAAAATGTAAAAAATGGTATCATACACAATGTGTCTCCCAAAATAAGATAGAATACTGGACCTGTACGTCTTGTCTCTATAAAAACCCTATAGTTTAATTATAATCATTCGAATTAAAGTTACGTTAGCTCTACGGTATTATTATCCGTGTACCACATCACATACTTTTATATATAATGTTATTTTTATTCTATTGTGTGTATGTCGCATACAAATGTATAGCTACATATATGAAGACTTGCTATATTTTACAACTTTGAGGTTTCCTCCTGTTAAACAGTTCATTCATTTTTGTTGCAAAAAACTATAATTAAATTATATGTCACTGTAAAACCAATTCATATTTTCGATATGTGTTGTTTCACATACTGATAATTTCTATGTAGATCTATCTAGTTTTCTTGAATCTATAGTGTACTGTTTCTCACGACGTGCAGAAATAATGCTTCATCTGTAATTTCTACGGCTTTCCTTACACGAAATACGGGTGTTGGAAATGAAGCAATAAAACGTTTATTTTCTGTTTTATTTCCATTTTTATTATTGTTATGAGTTAATAATACCATATATTATGAAATAAAACAATAAATAATGAACTATTAAGGCATTGTTATCCTTTAACTGTCTCCGAAACTGAACCGGGAATTGCCAAAACCAGTCAAATTATTGTGAAAAAACACCAATATTCAACACTTAATTAAACTACTTTCTTTTTTTTTCTCAACATTTTTTTTAGTGATTATGGAAAAATGAATACATCTGAAACATCAACACACTCATCACATTTGCCACCCCTTTTCAACCGGGTTTTAACCGGGAAGTAACCGGGAAATCGACCTGGGAATAGTATCACCCCAGTATGTGGAACAGAGACACTGACTGAAAGATACAACAATACATGATAAGTACTTTTTTTAAACTTCGTATCAATTGAGCCTGTTGAGGGCATATATTCGAATACGTTAGACATATCAATCGCCCCGCAGAGTTATCGTTCCTTGCACTCACATATATCTCTGCTAACTACTAAATTACAAGATTTCGGTAAAACCTGTGAAATTGGAATATGTTTGCCTCAAACTTATTTATTTCTTGTGTAAATACAATTTTCAGAATATCTTGCAAGATTTGAAATAATGCATGAAAACAATTTAGTTTTAATCGGAACTATTTTACTACAAAAATAATACGTACTTAGGTCTCCTCAATCGAAACGCATATGTAAACATTTCAAACCGAAGCTCGATAGCAGAACATTACTAAAAAAAATTAACTCATAGAAATAAAAATTGAAATTATTCATTATAGGTCAATATTTTATCTTTGCAGATCACGCAAAAGGAACATCGTCATAACATTTTTGAATAATCACGTGACCTAACCCTACTTTCTTTGACGTTGACCGAGTCAAAATGAGCGACGAGTGTACTCTGGGTAGAGATTGTAGACATATACTAGAGCCTTTTGAGGCATATATTCGAAGCTGTGGGACATATTCGAATACGTTAGACACATACTAGAGTCTCTATGGGACATACATTTGAGCCTGTTGGGCATATTCAAATACGTTAGGCATATGCTGGCCTTTGATCAGTAGAGCTATTAAAGACACTGACAAAGTTTGGGAAAGATCAAATAATAATTACATGAAGTTGCTAGAGTGTTCACAAGGCAGAAAAAGATATTTCTCAGCAAAACAAGGGCCATAACTCTGGTGTTACTGATCCGATTTGACTGATTTTCAAACTTGTCTGAGATTTTGTTGATATTAAAAATCTTTGCAAGTTTGGTAAAGATAATAATAAATGAAGGTGCTAAAATGTTTGTTCGCAAGGCAGAAAATGGCATTCTTCAGCAAATCAAGGGACATAACTCTGGTTTTACTGATCCGATATGGCAGGTTTTCGAACTTTTCCGAGCTTTCATTGATATTAACAATCTGTGCACGTTTGGTAATGATTAAACTTGTCCGAGCTTTTATTGATATAAAGACCCTCTTAAAGTTTGGTAAAGATCCGATTAATAATGAAGGCCCTATCGTGTTAACAAGGCAAACGTTTTACCGTAAGACGGACGACAGACGACGGACAACTCGCCATCCCATAAGCTCTGCTGGGCTTCGGACATTAAGAGCTAAAACCCTGTTAATACGTTATATATTTTATTGTTTCCGTATATGTAGCATAGTCATGTTTACAATATAACTACACTGAAGGAAAACAAGCAATCGTATGTAGTGCTTTCGTTAGATACCGGAACATATCTGACTTCTGGTAAGGGAATAGTTTTAAATGGCTTCATACTCAACGTATGGTGTACTTTTTAAAGGAAACCTATACGTCCAAATGTGTTTATGCAGGTTTAATGAGTGGACACGTAATGAATCGCCCACAAATTTAATGTATTGTTATATAAATAGCGATGTTAGTGATAACTAAATAATCAAAATGATTGAAAAAGGACGTAAGACAGCGATAGATTTACTAAACGCATAGTTTTATTATTCAAGTGAATTGAATAATGGATCACGAGTCTGCATTTTCCATTATTATTATAGAATCTTATTACAAACTACATTATACACAATTTGGTATGATTTGCTGACATCGCCGCCTCATATGTCTGATCTCTTGTGGAACGGCGACCTCTTACACAAATATAGATGCATCAGTGTTTGTCTTCACTATATCCAGTGGTACGGCTGTAAGGACAGGATGGAGGACGTATACTTTCTTATCTTATCAGGGAAAGCCAATAACTCATGAAATTTTGGGATTCCTGTGGCCACCCTGTAAAATAATACCATCGTTTTTTATAGGAACAAACATGAACCCTTAAATGGCCTAACACATTGAATATGGTTACCCATTGAAGCCTGTGGACGCTCTACTGGCTAAAGATGAAGTTAACTCTTTCAAAACTCATTCAACCGGAACATGGCGTTGACATACTCAACTAGGCTTGGTACTGATCATCCCCGCCAAGTTTCGTTGAAATCCGGCCAGATGTTCAGGAGAACTAGTCTGTACAAAGTTAGTGTATTAAAAGCTTTAAGGGGTCATAACTCTGCCAAAATTCATTCAACTCGAACACGGCAATGAAATGCACAACTAGTCTTGGTATTGATCATCCCCGCCAAGATGTGTTGAAATCCGGCAAGGGGTTCAGAAGAGACTAATCTGGACAAAGTTTGTGCATTAAAACATTTAAGTGAGCTAACAATTCACTGATTGCCATGCCTTGTAATTGTTTCTGTATGCGGATGATGTATGTACGAACAAAAGTGTGTTGTGCACAATGACATGTCCAAATAAGATCACCACCTACCGGAGCATATAAACCCGTCATTTCATTGGTCTAGAAATACTTGGAAAGTTATTAGCCATAATCACTTGTAAAAGGCAGGGTTAAGATCCAGAAGGGAAATAATTTTTAAAAAAATAAATCAGAGTTATGAGTCTTTATAAGATGTATTCAATGGATCATGCTGATGAGGTGTATAAAGTATCATTGTTATACACCTAACTCTTGGAAAGTTATAATCCACAGTCATTTGTAAAAGGTAAGATTAAGTTCTAGGTTAACCTTTTCCAAAGGGAAATCATGCAAAACGTAGGAACATGCTGAAGATGTGTACAGTTTCATTGTTGTAGACCTTATAATTTGAAAATTATTTGCAAGGTTAATAAACCTTTTCCAAAGGGAAGTAATTCAAAAATATTAATCCCAGAGATATGGGCTGTTATAAGATGTACATGTATTCATTGGATCATGCTGAAAATGTGTACACAGTTTCAATGTTGTACACTCAATACTTCGACAATTATTAGCCATAATCACATGTAAAATGCTGGGTTAAGTTCCAAGTCTTGTTCAAAGGGAAATAATTTAAAAAAAATATGAGAGTGTTCTGGACCTTATTTGACTGTATTCAATTGATCACCAGATGTGTACAAAGTTTCATTGTTGTAGACCTAATACTTTCGAAGTTATTAGC
This sequence comes from Cyrtodaria siliqua, assembly GCA_037043455.1. NCBI lineage: Eukaryota > Metazoa > Mollusca > Bivalvia > Adapedonta > Hiatellidae > Cyrtodaria > Cyrtodaria siliqua. The sequence goes on along the minus strand of JAWPHD010008589.1, from coordinate 89,826 downwards.
CACAGTCAGTTGTCATGTAAAAGTTAATGGACAGGCAGGCAGACAGACGGAGGAATTGAGAGCACGAACGACATAATACGTCTCTACGGCATATAAAAAAGAACAGAACTATAATTATGTAAAAGTTTATTTTTATTCGTTTTTCCCTAGCAAATTTCAACTGCAGTTAAAGACATATCAGTAAAAATACGTTATCATGACTTTAAAGAAGTCGGAATGTTTATTAGATATACACATATTTTCTTGAATGTCATCTTAAATACAATAGTTAAAAGCTCAATATAAAACCCAAGTTTGCTATTTGGATTACAAGTATTCGCTGTTCAACTGAATTGAATTGGGGTTTTATGGCGCACCAACACAAGAAAGGTTATATGGCACCAAACAGGGATGAACATGCCAGGCTCATCCTCCATTTACATCTAGATAAAATATGGAGAATGGGCCTAGAATCTTCTAACCTGCAGAACTGCAAATTCTATTGTAGACACTCCATTTACGATGGAGTCACGTTTCCACATTTGTATAAGCAGTGTTATGAAGAAGACCTTGAATGAGAATGATAAAACGAGGCCCAAGAGGGTCTGTGGACACTCTACTTGCTAAAGATAAAGTTTATGTATAAGAGGACATAACTCTTTCAAAAATCATTCAACCAGAACATGGTGATGACATACTTAACTAGGCTTAGTACTGATCATCCCTGCCAAGTTTCGTTAAAATCCAGCCAGAGGTTCAAGAGAACTAGTCTGTACAAAGTTAGTGTATTAAAACCTTTAAGGGGTCATAACTATGTCAAAATTCATTCAAGCACAACACGGCAATGACAGGTGCAACTAAGCTTGGTACTGATCGTTCCCCAATAGATTCGTTAAAATCCGGAAAGGATGACAAAGTTTGTCTATTAAAACCTTTAACTCTCCCAAAAATCATTCAACCGAAATATGTTGATGATATATGCAAAACTACGCTTGATATTGATCATCCTTGTCAAGTTTCATTGAAATCCAGACAGGGGTTCAGGAGAACTAGCCCGGAATATATTTGTGTATCAAAACATTTAAAGGGCCATAACTCTGCCAAAAATCTGTAAACCGGAACGCGATGATGATATGCACAACTAGGTTGGTGCTGATCATCCCTGCAAAGTTTTGTTGAAATCTGGCGAGGGGTTCAGGAAACTAGTCCAGAAAACTTTATGTAATAAAACCTTTAAAGGCACATAACTCTGCAAAAAAATCATTCAACCAGAACACGCCGATGATTTGCACAACTAGACCAGGAACCGATCATCCCTAAAACGTTTTGTTTAAATCCAGCCAGGGGTTCAGGAGAACTAGTCAGGACAAAGTTTGTGTATTAAAACCTTTAAAGGGCTATAACTAAATCATTCAACCGGAACATGGTGACGATATGAACAACTAGGCTTGGTACTGATCATCCCTGAAAAGTTTTGCTGAAATCCGGCTAAATGAAGGCCCTTTCATCTTAATGAGGCCAAAATATAGCATATTTCAGAAAATAAAGGACCATAACTCCAGTGTAAATGGTCCAATCTGGGTTTTTTTCAAACTTTTGGGAGCTTTCATTGATATTAACAATCTGGTAAAGTTTGGTAAAGATCGGATGAAAAATGAAGGCCCTATCATCTTAACGAGGCAAAATATAGCATTTTTAACTAAATCAAGGGCCATAACTCTGCTGTTACTGGTCCGATCTGGCTGGTTTTTGAACATGTCCAAGCTTTCATTGATATTAACAATCTGGTAAAGTTTGGTAAAGATCAGATCGAAAATTTATCAACTTAACCAGGCAAACAAATTTAACTTAATCAAGGGGGGAGGGGGCGCTCCTACCCCTCTGCCTCTAGCGGGATTTGCAGTGGTTGTATTCTACCCTGGAAACCTCACGGGGATCGCTGTTCAATAAAATTATGACTCAAATTGCAAGTTCAACATGAACTGTGAATATTACAAGTTCAACATTAAACATGAATTATTATTATTACATGTTCAATATTAAATATGAACATTACATGTTCAATATAAAATATTAATATTACAATATCAACATGAAATATGAATCTAACATAATTTTACATGAAATATGAACCATGAAATATTAATACCGGTATTAAAAGTTGAACACAATGTATTAACAAAACAAGTTTAGCATGAAGTATGAATTTACGACCCACTTTTTAAGTTGCAAAACGATGTCTGCCTTGCGTCGAGTACAGAAAATATGTGGTAATCTTATCAAATGTGCTAGTACCACTAAACAGTTGCTGTGGAATATGATGCATCTGACATTGGTGATGGTACCGGAAGGTTTCAGAAAGCAGAAGCATGAACATAAATAGAAGCAGGTGCCAAGAACCGAGAACTTGTCCGACTCAGGAGCAAATTACCCTACTCCGGCAAAATTCAACACAAAATATTATTGTCACAAGTTCAACAGCAAGTATGAACTTACAAGTTCAACATGAAACATCAATAGATAACAAAATCAACATGAAATAGGAATATTACAAGTTCAATATAAAATATGAATTTATAAAATTCGACATGAAATATCAATATTAAAATTCAACATGAACTAAAAGTTTAACAATAACAAGACCTCGGTCTGAGGGTGTCTCGCCCACCGCGGCAAACAGTATATGAAATATTTCATTAAATTTGTGCTTAAATGATGTCCACCAAAGACAACACTTCATATGACCAAGTATCAAACAAATAAAAGCGAGGTAATCATAAGAAGTTAAGTTACTGAGGTAAAGTGGTTTAACCAGGGTGTAGTTTTGGGAAAATAACACAAAAAATGTCCTTGACCTTGGTATTTTTTGTCATTCAGCGATGTCCACCAATGCCAATCATATAAAGTTAACTGAGGTTAAGTTACCTAACCTAGGTTAAGATACCTAACTAAGGTTAAGTTTGGGGAAAATAACGCAAAATATGACCTTGACCTTGGTATTTTTTGTCATCCTGCGATGTCCACCAATGCCAACAATACATATGACCTAGTATCAAAGACATGAAGTGAGACAATCACCTATGACCTAGTATCAAAAACATAAAGTGAGACAATCACATCAAGTTAACTTAGGTTATTACCAAATCCAAGGTTACGTTTGGGGAAAATAACGCAAAATATGACCTTGACCTTGGTACTTTTGGCATTACGTGATGTCCCTTGACCCAAAGCACCTAAAATTTGAGCAGCAGTTGTTGAGATATAGTTGATTTAAAATGCGGCCGCCGCCGCCGGAAAAGTGACTGCTATATCTCGCTACCCACTACCGTGGGCGAGACAAAAATGGTCTATTAATTCATGTGTTTCTCCATCACCGAGAATATTAATCAAATATCACCAGGGTTTACATGAAGCAATGGCAAGACTGTCTATGAACTGATGATATCATTACCAAAATTTCTTTAAGTTAATTCATGTTAAAATAACTTAATTTCATGCAAATGTTTAACGTGAATTTCACGTAAAACGAGCAACAGCGTAAATTTAACCTTAAAAAATTAACATGAATTTCACGTAATGGAATTTTGGTAGTATACTCGATACAACCTTATTGAAACAAATCTTCATATCAAGTTTGGTGAAAATCTAATTGAATTGAATTGAATAGGGGTTTTAAGGCGCACCAACACATGAAAGGTTATATGGCGCCTAACAGAAATGAACATGCCAGGCTCATCCTCCATGTACATCGAGATAAAATATGGAGAACGGGCCTAGAACCTTCTCACCCTGAACTGCAGAGTTGCTGCAAATTCTATTGTAAACACTCCATTTATGCCGGAGCCACGTTATAGTTTTTCTGCCTCTGCTCTTGTGATATGAGCAAGATGGCACCTGAAACAATGCAGGGGTCATGATGAAGACCTTTAATGAGCATGAACAAAAAATGATAAAATGAACATGAATTTGGCGGGGGTCCTACCCCTCTGCCTTCCCCTCCAACGGGATCTGCAGTGGTTCTATTCTTTGCCCCGTAACCAAACGGGGCCTCCGAAACCACACGTGGCGTGAAAATCTAAAATAATTTACTGAAGTTACCACCTTTGCAACCTAATTCCTTTCTTTGCAATAGAATCAATTACGGCAATAACTCCAAAATGCATGCATTGATTATTATAGATGCTGACAGTCCAAATATGAAACTTGGCTGTTGAAGGAAAGATGGCCTGAGAAATGAATCATGGACTGCAAAGTGAATCATGACTTGCAAAATGAATCATGACCTGCAAATTGAAACATTGCCCTAAAATGAAATATCGCCCAAAAATTAAACATGGGCCAACAATGAAACACAACTTGATAATGAAACATGATGTTAAACATAAATTATCATATTTATTGCATTTGAACATAAGATGGTTATCACATTAGGTTTTAAACGAAAAGATAACATTTCTATCAACAACAATAAAAAGTATCATGAACAACAGTTTTACATTCATTCTTATGATTTCACTTATTGTTTAAGTGGTGCAACCTGATCTGAATGCCAAATGTGGCGGTGATTAGGCTTGCAACGGGTTGATATTTTCGAACCAGGTATCTCAGAACAACTTATTACCAGCTGGATTTGGTTTTCTAAAGACAAGAGGTCCAATATTCCCTTTCAGAATATAAATAATATTTAAAAACCATCTTTTTACATTACTGAATGTATAAGAATCATCGTTATAATTAAGAGCAAATTTTGTTCACAGATTTGTGACCTTGAACAAAAACTACAGCCAACAAACAATAAAAATAATTATAATACTATTCTTACCAAGAGTTACACATTATGCAATATGTCTTAAATTATGACTCACTACGTAGACGATCTGGAAGAGTGATTGCTGTCACTCAAACTACAAATGAAAACCTTCATAATGTGCTTCCGTTTCATAAGAAATGTACATATACATTAAATTAAGCCGCATGTTACCTTTAGTTTAATTATTTTTTATGAAAATGTTTGGTAAGGAAAAAATGTTTACTCGATAGTTTTTCGTGTTAAATCATAAATATTAATTTAATGGCAATTATATTGCTAATGTACATATTTCAAATAAAATGTACCTGTACTTCGATCACAAAAACAAGCGTCTTATGAATATTAATGATTATACAACAAAAACTAGCTGAGTCATTTAGTTTCTAAGAACAACCTATTTCATTAATATTAAATCGTACGGATCATGGGCCTATGCATACTGAATATGAAAACGCAACACATTATGGTGGTTTTATCCAGATTTTAATTGCACCACCAGATCGCCTCCAGTCCCTCTTTTACATACACATTTACAAATAAGTCAAATAAATATCATGGAAGATTTGAGCTAAATTGGTTTTTACAGTGCACCGCACAAAGTGGTCATTTGGCACCAACACTCCAGGCCCACCCACTATTTAAATTGAAATAAAAATACGCAGAATGGGCCTAGAATCTTCTAACTTGCAAAAAATGGCAAATTCTGTTAATTACAAACACTCCATTTACGCCATAACCATATTTAAAGTTTTCTGCCACCACACAAGTGGCAACTGAAAAATGGGGGTCATAAATGACAAAATGAACATCAATTTGGGGTAATTTTACCCCTCTGCCAGGATAAGCAGTGATCTGCAAAAATATAAAATGTTCTTACATAATACAATATTATATGCTGCTTCCTGGAGCTGTCACCTTCCAGGGCCATTCCCAAGTGTAACACATGGCTATCGTCATTAAGTGTAGTATGCAAAGGCAATGTTAAATGGACACAAGGCAATCTTGAAGTTTTTATCAAGAATTAAAATAAGCGTCCGACTTATTAATCTGGTATCGCTTTGACTTTAAACCCGCTTACATTTATTGAATAACATCTTGAGTTTTCAATTGTTCTTCATCATTCTACTATGTGTTTTAATATATTATTGGTGCAATATACCGGTAATCAATAGTTTGAAGTATGCAAATCAATTTGCTTTGCACTATTCTTATAATTAATATAAATGATTGAAACATGCCAGTTACCAGTGTGTAAAAAAATAAAATAACATGATGCCAAGTTTTCAAGATTGCCGTGTGTCCCTTTAAGATAAAAAAACAAATAAAAAATCATTTAAATCTTTGACTTTATCTATTGGTGTTGTGATGATGTTATTGTCATAATGTGTATATATTAAAAGTATAAAGAAACAAAAAAGTTGTGCACAATTTTAAGTTTATGTGCCAAAAAATGTTTCAAGACATACTGGCCTTCACTGAGTAAGTAAGTTCACTTGATTATTGTCATGAAGTGTTATCGTTCACATGAGTTATTATCCGAGTAAAAAATGAAAGGTAATATTTTAAAACTTAAATAAGTATCAGGCCTGCCAAATCTCGGGATAAAATTCAGAAAGTTTGTAAACATTTTAGTAACTAAAAACAATTGAGTTTGCTGTTTGCTGTGATGACATTTATTATAAGTGCATTTGTTTAAAAACAAAATGCCATTCTATTAAAAACAAGAGGCCCAAGAGGGCCTGTGGATGCTCTACTGGCTAAAACGGCTCTTATATCAAGGGTTGTCGACATAAAATTTCCATCAGTAGTTTTTTTAAAACATTGCAAAAACAACAGGTGTAGGATGGCCTTAGATCGCTCACCTGGTAATCATGGGCAATAAGTTTGCTGTGTCTAGTCTGGCATGGACATTTTTTGATTCGTCCCACTTTCTTCTATGAATGAAATTTCATAAAAATTGGGTGGGGGGGTAAGATCAGATATACAAGAGGTCAATGACCTTGAAGCTCTACTGATTGATTTTGATTTCAGGAAGTAGTTTTTGAATATTTATTTTTAGCCGTGGCGGCCATCTTGAATTTTCCTTCTCCTGCTCTTCACAGCGTGCACGTCGCGGAGAGGGCACTGGTGACACTCATGGTGTTTGTATGGGGGTACGCATTGCCAGCCCTGTACAACATTGCTGGTGTGGTAAATCACTATATTCGCGTATAGTGACTAACACACTGGCACTTCTGAACTGGTTTGTCTCGGTTCAGGAGCCTGAGTGTCACTTGACTGATAGTGAAGAAGTCCCCTGCGCCCCCATCAAGGCAGCCATCATCTGATCAGATAGAAGTGAGCAAACTTGGAAGCTGGAAGACAGAAGTCCGCGGGCCGGAGCTGAGATCAACACAGACCCATAGCTAGCAGTAGAAGTAGAAGTCGGTAGTAATAATTAGGGATCGACACCGAGGCCTACATTCGACCGTAGTCAACCAGCCGAAGAGGGAGTAAGATATACACAGCTATCCAGATGATGTCAGCAGCGCAGGGGCCATATGTGACGGGTGTGGCCCCAAATACAAGGACCCCCGACCACTAGCGGCTGTAGGGCAATACACTAGCGGATGTAGCTTCACCACCGTAGCGGATGCAGGCCACCTCGACCACCAGACCACCACTTCACCGCCACAGCGACAACTACACAGAGCAGCAGCGACACAGCACTACACATCTACAAGAGAAACGACGACACAGCAACACAGCAGCACCAGATCAACCAACACACATCAACTCAACCGTCCAGACTCTATTGTGCCCATCGCGGCAGGGCTACCTTGTCGTGTTTGTTGGTGGAGGGACGTTAAACCTCAGAACTACACACACACACACATCTTGAATTTCCGGCCGACCTGAAATTTTGCTAGGATCAATTAGACATCAAGAGCAACATTCCTGTGAAGTTTCATGAAAATCCGTCAAGCAGTTTCAGAGGAATAGTCGCTACAAGTTTTCATTATATAACTCTATGTAAACAAAGATGGCCGCTGGCAGCCATGTTTAACATCGAATCAAAACGATTTTTGACAAGGACCAACATCATGTCATGCTGATCATTTTAGAAAAAGTCCCATATCAATATCCCTTATAGTTTTCAAGAAGTAGTGGCTACAAACTTGTATTTTAAAAATCTATTTTTAGCTTTGGTGGCCATCTTGGATTTCACATCACGTGAATTTTTGCTAGGATCAAATAAACTTCATTGGCAACATTTCTGTAAAGTTTCATGAATATCCATCCAGTAGTTTCAGAGGAGTAGTCGCTACAAATAAAAGTTTACGGACAGACAGACGGACGGATGGACAGACGGACGGACGACAGACGCGGCATCACGGCATAAGCTCTGCTGATCTCTGATTTAATAATTTAAATTAAAGACCTTTAAAAAAAATAGTGCGAAAATCATGTCCAAATTTCCATTTTAAATGTTCTTCGCGCGTTTTAAATCTTAAATTTTAAAAATCTCAGGATTTTGTGTTAAAACGTTTTGGCAGGCCTGACATATTATGCGCTATTCTGGTAGCTTCTACAGCCTTCCAGCTTCAATTGACAAATTGGTGATAGCATTTGCCAATTAATGATATGCATCCACCAATTGTGCACAGACTAAAATCAGTGCTACACATCAACCAATCAGAGAGATTCTATGACCAATCAATAATGCAGATCAACCAATCAGTCATATTCTATGACCAATCAGTGATGAACATCAACCAATCAGTGATAGTCAATGACCAATCGGTGATGCACATCAACCAATCAGAGAGATTCTATGACCAATCAGTGATGCACATCAACCAATCAGAGAGATTCTATGACCAATCAGTGATGCACATCAACCAATCAGAGAGATTCTATGACCAATCATTGATGAACATCAACCAATCAGAGAGATTCTATGACCAATCAGTGATGCACATCAACCAATCAGAGAGATTCTATGACCAATCAGTGATGCACATCAACCAATCAGAGAGATTCTATGACCAATCATTGATGAACATCAACCAATCAGAGAGATTCTATGACCAATCATTGATGAACATCAACCCATAGTGATATCAGTGATAAACAATTAAACATCAACCAATCAGTGATAAGCATCATGTATTCTAGCTGCTTCCTGTACAATGACGGTCTCATTGCCAAACATCTTCACATACGGAGAGACTTCCTTCCACTTGACACTGCTTTCCTGTAACAGGTAAGTTTATTTAGTAAAACAAACTGTCAAACAAAAGTTAATGCCATGCCCTAAACTACTTTGAATGGAATAAAACTACATACGGCATTGGACTATACACACATCCAAATAATCTTCTATTGCAAAACTGGCCAAAAGGCTTCTTGCCATAGGGCCAGTATAAATAAAACCTTTTAGTAGTAGAAGTTAATGCCGATCTATGTTCAGCTCAGCAAACAGATCAACATTTGAAATGTAGCACAATTTTAATGAGAAACTGATCAACATAAGGTAAGGCAATCTCCATTATGAATATAAGGTAAAGCAATCTCCATTATGAATATAAGGTAAGGCAATCTCCATTATGAATAATTAAATCAGCAATAGAAGATCCATTCTTAACAAGAGGCCCAGGAGGATGCTCTACTGACTAACATGTAACAATAGAGGAAGTGGCAAGTATGTCATATGCAAAATAACAATATATTAGAAAAGATTATGTTTTTTGTCTAAATTCGCCTGACCTTCAACAATTATTTCTCTCTGCCCCACACCTAATACCTGGATTAGACATAAAATCTTCATGACTTGTAACTTTATGTGAGACACGGTCTACTGTGACACAATCAGCATTGTCCAAATATCTCAAGCAGTTTAGGAGTTACGGGAAAAAAAATTGCATCACTTTGACCATGAAAATGAAACATTGAATACGATACGCGACACAGTCTTATTTCAACAAATCTTAATAGCAACTTTTGGGAAAATCAAAAACTATACTGAGCAAATAAATTTAGCACATCAATTGCATACAAAGCCCTATATGTTCGGAGTCAATGGTAAATTGACATATATATGACAATTAATAATGCTACCAAGTCATTCGTAAACAAAGACAGTGATAAAAATAAAGCAATTATTTTGGGAGCATATTTTTATAGGTTATTGAAGATAATTCTCATTTCAATGAAAAGGGAGATAATTTCAAAACTATAAACTTTGGAAAGTTTTTGTATGAGAACAACAATGTTTTGTGAACACATTTTAACGTTTTTTAAACAATGACCAATTCTTGTCAAAGCCAAACATTAATGTTGTTCAAAGCAATATGTTTGAATAATGAAATAAGTTGGTTTTATTAAATAGGAGGTAATTCTAATACTTTGCATAGAAAATAATAAAATAATACTTTTTTTTGAAAATCACATGCTTACCTAGCATTTATAAAAGCTTCAAACAATTATATCAATGTTCATATCTGTTTCTGACATAGTCAAGGGCAATAGCTCAATGACACAAACCTTAAAATAAAATTTGGTGTGCAAAATCAGAAATGGCAATTAATCTGCAACGTAAGCATAGATTCATTCGTAAAAGATCTTACCGAACATTCCAATTAAAATCTGATGAAAATCTGGAACTGATAATTTATTAAATACAAAATGAGCTATCATATGAAGGTCAACAGGCAATGCTTCATCGCATAGGCTTGACGGGCCTTTGGCCAGAAGAGTTAAAAAGGAAGATGCTAGGATAGTAATTGCTCCCTTAAATATTTTGCAGTTAGGTTTCAGGAACACGAAGCTTACACAATCTGAGGGTTGCAGGTTTTTCTTTTATGTAAGTGCTTTAATCCATGACCCCCATATTTGTATGAATATTGGCAAACATTGGCTTAGCTTGAACTATCACTGAAGGTGATGAATATCCTCAGCTTTTTTATTCTAAATCCAACAAAGGGTCATAATTCAGTAATAAATTAGGCAATCAACAATGAGGGATGTAGAGTGACATAAGGTGATCAGTTGTTATGGCTTAACTTGAACTATCACTGAATGTGATGAATATCCCCAGCATTCCAACAAAGGGCCATAATTCAGTAATAAATTAGGCAATCAACAATGGGGGATGTAGAGTGACATAAGGTGATCAGTTGTTATGGCTTAACTTGAACTATCATTGAAGGTGATGAATATCCCCAGCTTTTTTATTCTAAATCCAACAAAGGGCTATAATTCAGTAATAATTTAGGCAATCAACAATGGGGGATCTAGAGTGACATAAGTTGAGTTGTTATGGCTTAACTTGAACCATCACTGAAGGTAATAACTCCAACAAAGGGCTATAATTCAGTAATAATTTAGGCAATCAACAATGGGGGATCGAGAGTGACATAAGTTGAGTTGTTATGGCTTAACTTGAACTATCACTGAAGGTAATAACTCCAACAAAGGGCCATAATTCAGTAATAATTTAGGCAATCAACAATGGGTGATGTAGAGGGACATAAAGTTTAGGAAGAATCCATTCAAAAGTGTTTGAGAAATGCTAGTAATAAAAGGGTAACGCGACGGGTTACTTCACTTTGTGAAAGCGGGGGTATAAATATTTCATAGAAGAAACATTTGAAATTGCGGGCAGGCAAAGGAGACAAGCAAAATGCAGTAAACAAAACTCACTTGAACAACTCTTTCACTGAATAACATCCTAAAGATTGCTTATTTGAATACCTATGTAAGCCTTAGCTCTAAAGTTGTCGCAAACATACTCACACATATAGATAGCCATGGCAATATAATACTCACACATATAGATAGCCATGGCAATATAATACTCACACATATAGATAGCGATGGCAATATAATACTCACACATATAGATAGCGATGGCAATATAATACTCACACATATAGATAGCCATGGCAATATAATACTCACACATATAGATAGCCATGGCAATATAATACTCACACATATAGATAGCCATGGCAATATAATACTCACACATATAGATAGCGATGGCAATATAATACTCACACATATAGATAGCGATGGCAATATAATACTCACACATATAGATAGCCATGGCAATATAATACTCACACATATAGATAGCCATGGCAATATAATACTCACACATATAGATAGCGATGGCAATATAATACTCACACATATAGATAGCGATGGCAATATAATACTCACACATATAGATAGCGATGGCAATATAATACTCACACATATAGATAGCGATGGCAACATAATACTCACACATATAGATAGCGATGGCAATATAATACTCACACATATAGATAGCGATGGCAATATAATACTCACACATATAAATAGCGATGGCAATATAATACTCACACATATAAATAGCAATGGCAGTATAATACTCACACATATAAATACCAATGGCAATATAATACTCACACATATAAATAGTGAAGGCAATATAATACTCACACATATAAATAGCGATGGCAATATAATACTCACACATATAAATAGCGATGGCAATATAATTCTCACACATATATAAAGAACATTTATCTTAAAAGCATTAAATTTTCATACCTCTGTGAACTCTATATCAAAGGTGTCCCCAACATCGTAGTGGAAGTTCCAGACTTCTGCCTCCACCCAGGCATTGTCCGTGTTTCTCGGATCATCCAAATAACCCTTGTACAGTAGTGACGCGCTAAATCAATTAAAATTGAACAATTTGACTAAAAAATCTTATTTTACATAGTTTACAAAACAAAGAAAGCAGATTACACATTGTTTTACATCACATCTGACTTCAGAGACAATGATTTTTCATAGTTTTCCTCCTATAATTTTATGTACAACAAGCTAAATCTATAAATACAAAATGTGGACATCCGGGGAGCAGCCATTTTTTACCCCAAAGACATTTGCACTAATTTTATAGTCCATATTAATGATTGCCAAATTGACTACATCTGTTCAGTAGTTCTTGAGAAGACTGTGTAAGGTTTCAACCATTTATAGTTAGTTTGGTCAAACTTGTTCAAGCAGTTTATGAGAAGTCATTTAAACAAAAGTTAAAGGACTGAAGGATGACAAAGGGACAAAAAAAGCGGTCACATTAGCTGTTGTTGCGCCTGTGACTCAGGTGAACTAAAGAAAGCTTTAACATAGACAATACAAATCCTATAAATCGTACCTAAATCCCTGATTATCGGCCTCTGTTCGCAGACTGGACCTGGATTCTGACTTAAAAGGCTGCAGGGCAACTGACATTCTTCTAACAAAGGAGCTGACATATCCATCTTTGGCCGAATTTTGAAACTGATGTGGGAACTAGAGGCTCCAATTAAAGTACAGAGCAAACTGGGCAAAAAACTGAAAATATATGGATTATTAAAAATTAATAGGAACACACAGAAATCTTGATTTTTTTTTTTTAAACCCATGGCATCCTTTAATTTTTCAACATAACCTGTATATCATTAATAATAATTTGTTGAACATTTCAAAGCATCTATTTTTTTAATATGGCAGGCTAAAATATTATAGGCATTGGGTACCAATTTTCATGGATTATGTGCACGTTCAATCACATCATATATATATAGTATCATCAATAATAAACCTTGAAAACAGATTTCATAGGAGACATAGAAGTAGTATGATGTTATAAATGCAATAAGTCTTGTAAACAATAAACATGGTACACACCTTCATCTCTCGAATCTATGGCAAATGCCCCACCCCCCACCACACGGACACATGCCCCCCCTGGTTCATTTTTTGTATAGGTGGACAAAAGTCCCCTCATGTTTTGTATAGGTGGACAAAAGCCCCCCTGAACTTTTTACATTTTACAAGGTGGACATAAGCCCCACTGATATTTTTGCAAGGGGTGGACAAAAGCCCCCCCACGCCCACCGCCCACCCTTCCCCCCCACCCCCCACCCGCATACTCAGCCACCCCCACGCAGACAAAAGCCCCCCTACTCATTTTTCGTATAGGGGACAACTCTTAGTAAAACAAGCCCCCCCTGTACGAAATCCGCCCCCGCCCCCCCCCCCCCCCCCCCCCCCCCACCCCACCACTCCCCCCCCACCACCCCCGACAAAAGCCCCCCTACTCATTTTTGTATAGGAGTTAACTCTTAGTAAAACAAGCCCCCCCCCTGTACGAAATCCCCATCAGATATGTCTTTTGCAAAATGTTATTTTTTATAATTCTTTTAAAGCAAAAGCAATAACATCGTTTTGGAGAAAATTTACCAATTGAGCATGATGTTGTCTTATTGGAATTGTGGGGTGGGGGTCTTTTGTCCACCCTTGCACAAATATCAGGGTGGGCTTATGTCCACCTTGTAAAAAGTTCAGGGGGGCTTTTGTCCACCTATACAAAAAACATGAGGGGGCTTTTGTCCACCTATACAAAAATAAGCAGGGGGCATTTGTCCGGTGGGGGAGTGCATTTGTCTGTATACCTCATTTCTCCAATGTCTTAAAATCAAGCCCAATTGAGCATTATGATTGGTTGAAAGGCAAGCAGGCTAGGGAGCATAGCTAACACTATCTGATTCCCTTGGGTGGTCACTAACACCTGTATGACTATAAATTGATACTCATGTATAAATCACCACCATTTTATCCTTCCCCTTGGGTGGCCTCCAACATCAGTATGACTATAAATGGATTGATACTCATGTGCACATGCCCACCATTTATCCCTCCCTTGGGTGGGCCTCTAACATCAGTATGACTATAAATGGATTAATACTCATGTACACATCCCATCATTTATCCTTCCCCTGCTAACCTCTAACACCAGTATGACTAAAAATGGATTGATAATCATGTACACATCCCAACCATATATCCTTCTCTTGGATGACCTCTAACACCAGTATGACTATAAATAGATTGATACTCATGTACACATCCCAACCACGTATCCTTCCCTTGGCCTCAAACACCAGTATTTCTATAAATGGATTGATGCTCATGTACACATCCCCACCATTTATCCTTCCCTTGGGCATGTTGGGTGGCCTCTAACACCAGTATGACTATAGATTGATACTCATGTACATGTCAGAAATGATCAGATTCAAACAAAAAATAGTTCATCAGACCAATTCAATGCACCTTGTTTGTTTTAGCTCCGCCCCAAATAAATGTTTTTTTATTGGGAATTTAAATGCAACACGCTAAAGTGGTTCTTTTAACCATTACCCCGCTGAGCATGACTATAATAGCCTTTGCGTCCAATGTAAACGCAGATCAGCATGCGAGTAACCCTTTGTCACATAAATGGAATGATCTTAATTCAAAGAAAGAATAGTCCATTGTATATATGTAGTGGGTTAAGGGTAATGCAATAGAAATGCAAATCTACCTGTATCATTTCTGCTTGGTCCAACTTTTCGAAGTGATCCACGTCCTGCTCATCAAACACCTCAGTCATGAAGGCCTTACACAGGACACTGTAGGGGCTACTCATCCCATGCAGAACATTCTGAAGTAACAAATTAACCACATCAAGGGGTAATCACAAAACCTAATTGTGGAGAACAAAATGTGATATATTAATCAACATGAACTCTCTTGCTCATTGTAAGACAGAAACTATTCTGTATTATTTTATGATAAGCAATGAAATAATGTGTTTTATCGGTGAAATAAAAGTGTTATTCCACACTGTGGAATATAGAGTTTTATTTCTACAGTAGCTGCCGGGACTACTTTTTTAATGTGCAACCAACACAAATGCATGCACAGTAACACAAGATATTCCTACTGTTTTACTTTTAAATCCACTGTTTATTTAATTACTTTCTTTCTGTGACGATAATGGTTTCAAAAAAGGTGACGTCATGTAACGTTTCGTTACGTCATCGTGACTAGGAAAGAAGCGCGTGTAAAACGGTTTAGTTACTGAAATTGATTAAATAATTGTTTGTAAATTCATAAAATAAAAAGAAAATTTGTTGTTTTGTCGTGAATAACATATTTTATTTCATCTCTAAGGGAGAAAACTTTTATATTTTCTCACTTCCCGATGAAATAAAATATGTTATTCACTCCAAAACAACAATTTTTGATGAATACTCCAGTCTGGATGGTAGAAATATGCTCAGTTGTTACTGTGTAGGTATTTATGTTCACTTACACCAGGGAGGCAGTAGCTCGTATCCGTGAAGCTGTCCTTCTGTACAGCTATGAACTCCAGCACACGTTTACCGTCCACGTACAGATAGTCTGTCAACAGATTAATGTCAGAGCTGTATTTGCGCCTCCACCGCGTCACCACAGCTTTGATGACATGGTTTGGACCCCAACGCCATAGGTTTCCTTTCCCTCGCATGCCTGTTCTCCCTAAAGGATTTCTGTTTGCAAATTGAAAAACACGTTTTAGTATAACTCTCTCAAATGTGAAGTCAACAAATTTCACAATGCAAACGCATTGAATTTACCTTGATAGACCAAAACAGTCAGCCATATGAAACTTTGCACACCTCTTTTTCCAATCACAGCACAGATTACTTGATAGTTTCAGCTCTTTCAAAGCACACACTGTAGAGCTAGGGTGGTTAACGTGGAAATTAAGATTTAGAATTTGAGTTTAGGGTTTAGTTTAGTTTTAACATGTTTCTTTTACATCTATTGCGAAACAATTTCTTCCAACTTATATTGACCATTCTCAACGGCTTCCTGGGTAGAACCAGTACTAAGCAACGTGGATTTAATTATCTTGCTCAAAGCTAAATAACATGGCCAAGGCGAGGATCGAATCCACAACCTCTCGATCTGGAGTCTGACGCTCCACCACTGGAACAGGCACTTCAGAATTTATTAAAGAATATCGATTTATCTAGTGCATGACAGTATAATTAATAATCATAGTGAGCGCAGAAAAGAATTGCATTGCATTCACTACCCTCAAACCTTAATTGATGGTAAAACCTATTTGCAGAGCCGGGCCAAAATAGAAAAATATATACTCACTGTGGAATCCCTAGAGTGTCAATCGTGTATCGGAGTGGTTGATTGTCGAAATTAATCCATGAGCGTCGATCAATTTCTCGTCTCTCGCCGTTCTCCTTGAATGTTACAACAGAATTCCACTTGGGAGAAAATTCAACTATGGGAGATAACCTTGAAGTAATATCGTCATCGGTTAATGCTGATCGTTCTTCTCTTTTCCGCTGTAATCTGTATTATATAAAAAATAAATCTTACTAGGTACATTTATTCGTTTCTTTTGATCTCTAATTCTGTACGCATGTCCTTAATACCCTAATCTCAGATGTTTTTTTAAATAAATTGTTTACAAGAGTTTGCCTTTAACGTTTATTTATTTCATCCTTAGTAACGTGTGCTTATTTTATATGCAGTTGGCAATCATCAGTAATTTACAGTGAAAGTACTACGTGAAACAGATTCATCACCAAATCAAGTATCAGAAATAAATGTATAAACAGGTGTTCACCTTATTTTAATAGTCATAGTTTTAGAATATGACTGCTATTGGAAAAGCAGCTTAGAAACTTAAAACTTCTATATATCTTTGAGCGTTTTTAAACTCCAGATATTTCATCTGCACCAAATTGACTGTCCAACAAGATGTTATTGGCTTAAAAGGCATCAGAAAAAAAAATCTTGTCTTTTTTATTCTTTTTTTATTCATGTGACCCAGGATCAAGCCTTTTATTTGTTTTTCCAAAATAACACTATATAGGATCATTGACTTTTCAGGTGGCGTCATTTTGGGTTGCATCATTTCGTACACAGCAGATACTCAATGCTGACAAGATTCTTCATACATAAGTAGTACATACTCATTGATGTCTTCATCCACATACATAATCTCTGCCTCTGGAAACTCTTCTTTTTTCAGGGTGAATGTTTTTGGATCGTAAACATCATATAGCACCTAAAGCACAGACTAAAGCACAGATTCAAAATATTACATTTAGTACTTACATACACGTGATCTCTCACTCTGTGACACCAAAACTCACAGAATTTTGTCTCTTCAGAAGTCGAAAATCTGTGCGATTTGGACATTTTACTGAAAAAATTGTGAAATGAAAACAAATTTAAAGATGAATGGCCACCCTGTTTGTAATATTATCAATTAACAAATTTAACACTTAAACATCATATGAACATTTCTTGATAGTCCCGGAGAGAAACATATATTTAAAACCGCTACTAAGTTGTATGTAAAAATAAGTATAATTTGCTTGACGTAGATACTACTTTTACCACTGTGTGACTGCACGCGGAAATGAGGTAAATCTGAATTGTATAGCTGCACAACTATTGCCAGATAATTGATAAATACATTTACAAGTAGATTAACTAACCTGTTCAAAGTTTTCTACGTCATCAAATAAAAAATTTTCTCTCACTTTTTACAGATATTGCAATGCGTGAATTGTAAATATGTATTGTTGCGTATTGATTTTGATTTAAATAAACATAAACATGTTCATGAAACAAAAACAAAACCTGGCCAGAGAACTTTAAAAGCTCTTAAATTATATTTTCCTATTTTTATTTTATCATTGAATGCTTTAAAAAGCTTAAATGTATGAAAATAGTTGATAAAACCTCACATATACCTTATGCTTAAAAAAATCTCACAGATTTTGGACAAATCTCTCTTAAAAAGTCTTAAATCTCCCAGATTGTGGCTTCAAAAGTACCACATGTATGTACTTATATACTGATTTCTCCTAATAAGAGTGCCTCCGCTAAAATAAAATATGAAAAAAAAATATGAGTACTTCAAAATTCAATCATGACATTTTCGATCTTTTGTATCCAAAAAATACCACACCTCTCCTAACCACACAATATTTTGTTTTTATTGCATTTGATAAAAACACCCCCTTGGCAAATTTGCATAGCACCTAAGTGCTACTACTATTTAGGGAAAACATGTTTTTATATTTCATGGTGATAGTGTGAGGATTGTAAACATCATATGGAACGGAAATATAGATTTTGGTATCTGATGTTTTCATACCTTTATGAAAGTTGATATTTTACATTTAATTCTAATCATTAAAATCTTCTGCACTGTGCAATGGTCTAAGGATCTCACAGATATATCTGCTGATGTACAGAAATATAATACCTACCTCCCATGGGACATATTTGTCGAACACGGGAAAGCGAGTAATGCGAGTACCGGGGTAAGGCGACTGCCTGGCCACTACGTGGATAAAATGGCCCTTCACGTTGGTTATACCCATCACATCTGTAAATTAGCAAACGCGTCAATATTGTATCATAAAAAATCATATCATGTTTATTTGAATATAATATGCCAATCCCATATTCTACATTTAATGATCACACACTGGTTGAGAAAAACAAAATGATCACACACCAGTTGAGTAAAACAAAATGATCACACACTGGTTGAGAAAAACAAAATGATCACACACCAGTTGAGTAAAACAAAATGATCACACGCTGGTTGAGTAAAACAAATGAACACACACTGGTTAAAACAAAATGAACACACACTGGTTAAAACAAAATGAACACACACTGGTTAAAACAAAATGAACACACACTGGTTGAGTAAAACAAAATGATCACACACTGGTTGGGTAAAACAAAATGATCACACACTGGTTGGGTAAAACAAAATGACCACACACTTGTTGAGTAAAACAAAATGATAACACAATGGTTGAGTAAAACAAAATGATCACACACTGGTTGAGTAAAACAAAATGATCACACACTGGCTTGGCAAAAAAAAAGATCACACACTGGTTGGGTAAAACAAAATAATCACACACTGGTTGAGTAAAACAAAATGATCACACACTGGTTGGGTAAAACAAAATGATCACACACTGACTTGGCAAAAAAATTGATCACACACTGGTTGGGTAAAACAAAATGATCACACACTGGCTTGGTAAAACAAAATGATCACACACTGGTTGGGTAAAACAAAATGATCACACACTGGTTGTGTAAAACACAAAATGATCACACATTGGTTAAGTAAAACAAAATGATCACACACTTGTTGAGTAAAACAAAATGAACACACACTGGTTGAGTAAAACAAAATGAACACACACTGCTTGAATAACACAAAATAATCACACACTGGTTGAGTAAAACAAAATGAACACACATTGCTTGAATAACACAAAATAATCACACACTGGTTGAGTAAAACAAAATGAACACACACTGCTTGAATAACACAAAATAATCACACACTGGTTGAGTAAAACAAAATGAACACACACTGCTTGAATAACACAAAATGATCACACATTGGTTGAGTAAAACAAAATGAACACACACTGGCTTGGTAAAACAAAATGAACACACACTGCTTGAATAACACAAAATAATCACACACTGGTTGAGTAAAACAAAATAAACACACACTGCTTGAATAACACAAAATAATCACACACTGGTTGAGTAAAACAAAATGAACACACACTGCTTGAATAACACAAAATAATCACACACTGGTTGAGTAAAACAAAATGAACACACACTGGTTGAGTAAAACAAAATGATCACACACTTGTTGAGTAAAACAAAATGATAACACAATGGTTGAGTAAAACAAAATGAACACACACTGGTTGAGTAAAACAAAATGAACACACACTGCTTGAATAACACAAAATAATCACACACTGGTTGAGTAAAACAAAATGATAACACACTGGTTGAGTAAAACAAAATGATCACACACTGGTTGGGTAAAACAAAATGATCACACACTGGTTGGGTAAAACAAAATGATCACACATTGGTTGAGTAAAACAAAATGATCACACACTGGTTGAGTAAAACAAAATGATCATACACTGGTTGGGTAAAACAAAATTATCACTCCCTGGTTGCGTAAAACTAAATGATAATTGGCCTTAGGTTTTGGGTTTCTCCCACATCAAGACTGCAACATATCATACGTTGTAGTTTTTTACACGCACGGATAGACACCTACCCGATTTCTCAAGTTTGTGTGCTATATCCTCAAGGTAGAGTCTACTAGACTGGATCATCCTCTCAAGTTCTACAACTCTATCATTCAGGCGCTTCATACTTTTCCTGTGAGACCGCAGATCTTCTTGCAAACTGACCAAACTGTGGTGGGATAATGAAGTATTTATTATTTGTGGAATATGCTTTATATCTTCTGGCAAACTGACTGGACTGCAATAATGAAATATTCATTATACATTAAAGGTAAACTTACTATGTGTTGCCTATACTAAGGAATGGAAAACAACCTGAAGCAACCCACTAAGTCATCTATGTGTGTTGACCACTGAAGGCAACCTACTGATGCATGTATATGTGTTGACACTGAAGGCAACCCACTAAGTCATCAATGGAATACAACCTGAAGCAACCCACTAAGTCATCTATGTGTGTTGACCACTGAAGGCAACCTACTGATGCATGTATATGTGTTGACACTGAAGGCAACCCACTCAGTCATCAATGTGTGTTGACCACTGAAGGCAACCTACTGTGGTATCTATATGTGTTGACACTGAAGGCAACCCACTAAGTCATCTATGTGTGTTGACCACTGAAGGCAACCCACTAAGTCATATATATGTGTTGACACTGAAGGCAACCCACTAAGTCATCTATATGTGTTGACACTGAAGGCAACCCACTAAGTCATCTATGTGTGTTGACCACTGAAGGCAACCCACTGTGGCATCTATATGTGTTGACACTGAAGGCAACCTACTGTGGCATCTATATGTGTTGCCACTGAAGGCAACCTACTGTGGCATCTATATGTGTTGACACTGAAGGCAACCCACTGTGGCATCTATATGTGTTGACACTGAAGGCAACATACTGTGGCATCTATATGTGTTTACACTGAAGGCAACCTTCTGTGGCATATATATGTGTTGACCACTGAAGGCAACCCACTAAGTCATCTATATGTGTTGACACTGAAGACAACCCACTAAGTCATCTATATGTGTTGACACTGAAGGCAACCTAATGTGGCATCTATATGTGTTGACACTGAAGGCAACCTACTGTGGCATCTATATGTGTTGACCACTGAAGGCAACCCACTAAGTCATCTATATGTGTTGACCACTGAAGGCAACCTACTAAGTCATCTACATAATTATACACACTGTACATTTAAAAACGCAACATTTTCGATTACTTTTTTAGTCTGCTGGTTTTTTGTTCAAATCAAGATTGTATTTTATGTCAGTACACAAGTCTGTTTGTCCCAAAGGTTGACATATAAACAGTTGCATAAGATTTGCTCTACTTCTTTCAGACAAATCACATTTTGCACGAGGATTTCAATTCCATCTCTAGAAATTCAAAAAATAGCAAGTGTTGCGTTTTCAAATATACCGAGTATATTTATTGGGCAATGAAAGAAAAACGCACTAAGTCACCTCTATGTGTTGACCACTGAATGAAACGCACTGTCATTGAAATGTGTTGACCACTGAAGGAAACGAACTAAGTCATCGAAATGTTTTGACTACTGAAGGAAATGCATTAAGTCATGGAAATGTGTTGACCACTGAAGGAAAATCCCACTAAGTCATCAAAATGTGTTGACCACTGAATGAAACACACTGTCATTGAAATGTGTTGACCACTGAAGGAAACGAACTAAGTCATCGAAATGTTTTGACCACTGAAGGAAACGCATTAAGTCATGGAAATGTGTTGACCACTGAAGGAAAATCCCACTAAGTCATCGAAATGTGTTGACCACAGAAGGAAACACACTAAGTCATCGAAATGTATTGACCACTGAAGGAAATGCATTTAGTCATGGAAATGTGTTGATCACTGAAGGAATATCCCACTAAGTCATCAAAATGTGTTGACCACAGAAGGAAACGACTAAGTCACCGAAATGTGTTGACGACTGAAGGAAATGCACTAAGTCATTGAAATGTGTTGACCACTGAAGGAAACGCACTAAGTCACCGAAATATGTTGACCACTGAAGGAAATGCACTAAGTCATCGAAATGTGTTGACCACTGAAGGAAACGCAGTAAGTCACCTATGTGTTGACCACTGAAGGCAACGCAGTAAGTCACCTATGTGTTGACCACTGAAGGAAACGCAGTAAGTCACCTATGTGTTGACTACTGAAGGCAACCCATTTAGTCATCTCCTTCAAGCTCTCTTATTCTTCTTATAGTCAAGCTTAATAAGTGACACTTACATATCTCCCTGCTGTGCTGGTATGTTTTCTTTTTCAGCCTTGGCTTCCTCGCTGGCGACGTACTCACGTGCCACTCGCTTCCAGAATACAGTGTCATCTATTACATGCTTTACTCTATTCTTGGGTCGATGCTTCTTGAGAAATATTAACAAAATTACATTAACAAAAGTGCTCAATAACCCCATATACCACTTTGAATCCATATGCTGCATTTATAACACAGAATGCCCTCGAAAAGTTTTTTTAATAGTAATTCCTACATTGTTGAAATTTTAATGGTTACAGGTAAAATACAATGGACTGGGTTAATGGAAGGTAGAGTGAATTATGCGCACAACACACCTTTTGAGCGTGCTAAACATTTGTGCAGTTTGAAAAGACACAATTTGATGCATTTGATCTTTGACCTCTAAGTGTGACCTTGGCCATTGAGTTACCGACATGATTCTTGGCGCAACATACCATCTCATCATGATAAACATTTATGTATATGGTAGTTATATCAAACTAGACGGGTGTTCCACGGAACATGTGTGTCGCCTGTCAGCGCTTTGTCAGTATAAAAAGGTTTTCAGGACACAGATGAATGACCTTGACAAACTGGCCTGACTAAGTTTTTGTGAAGAAAAAAATTAGTATTTAACCCACATAATGACCTTCAGTGTGACTTGACCTTTATATTTTAGTATGGTCATGTGGATGTTGTCATGACAAGTATATACTGAAAGTTTGATGCAGAAAATTCAAAAAATGAGGAAGTTATAGCCAGCATTAAGTTTTTGTGCAGAAAAAAATAGTATTTAACCCATATAATGACCTTCAGTGTGACCTTGACCTTTAAATTTTAGTATGTCATGTCGACGTTGTCATGATGAGTATATATTGAAAAGTTTGATGAAGAAATATCTAAAAATGAGAAAGATATAGCCAATGTTATGTTTTCGTGAAGAAAAAAATTAGTATATAACCCATATAATGACCTTCAGTGTGACCGTGACCTTTATATTTTAGTATGGTCATGTCGACGTTGTCATGATGAGCATATACTGAAAGTTTGATGAAGAAATATCAAGAAATGAGAAAGTTATAGCCAACGTTAAGTTTTTGTGTAGAAAAAAATGAGTATTTAACCCATATAAAGACCTTCAGTGTGAACTTGACCTTTATGTTTTAGTATGGTCATGTTGATGTTGTCATGATGAGTATATACTGGAAGTTGGATGAAAAAATATCAAGAAATGAGAAAGTTATAGCCAACGTTCGGTTTTCGTGAAGAAAAAAATAAGTATTTAACCCATATAATGACCTTCAGTGTGACCTTGACCTTTATATTTTAATATGGTCATGTTGATGTTGTCATGATGAGTATATATTGAAAGTTTGATGAAGAAATATCATGCAATGAGAAAGTTATAGCTAACGTTAAGTTTTCGTGATGGACAGATGGACGGACGGACTGACGGACGGACGGATGACAAAGTGATCCCTACGTATCGCATTTTCTTCGAAAAGGCGACACAAAAATTGCTTCTGCAGTTTAGAAGTTATTGCCGAGAAACTTGTTCATTCATTGACCTTTAACCTCTAAGTGTGACACTGACCTTTGAGTTATGGACTTGATTCTTGAGCGCGAGAGACCTTCCCATAAAAATAAACATTTCTGTGTAGTTATATTAAGATCCCTTCACTAGTTTAGGAGTTATAGCTCAGAAACAATTTCATTCATTTGGCTTTTGACCTCTAAGTGCGGCACTGACCTTTGAGTTATAGCCCGGACACTTGCAGACGACACGTTTTCTTATCATGCTTAACATTTCTGTGTAGTCAAAATCCTTTAGTTGAGTAGTAACCACGAAGATGATGTTTACTCATTTGACCTCTATGACACTGACCTTTGAGGTACTGACCTAATTCTTGTGCAAGACATACCTTCTCAATTCTCAAACTCTTATTTAAAGGGGTTGTTGCACTATTCTGAAACTAGCTTCATTTAAAAGGGCTTTAAAAACCATGGAAAAAGCTGAAATAATTATCAAAATATCATAAACAAGAAATGTCACTGTAAGTGACAAATGGCCCCTAAGTGACCTTTGACCTCTAAGTGTGACCTTGACCTTGGAGCTATGGACCTGGATTTTGTGCACGACACATCTTGATCAGTTGTGCCAAGTTATTTAAAAATCCCTGCATGGGTTGTGACATTACGGTCCTGATACGAAATTGCATATCTGTTTTTGACCTATGAAATGCAAGTGTGACCTTGACCTTTGAGGTACGGACCTGGGTATTGCGTGCGACACATCGTCTTGATATGGTGATCACTTGTGCCATGTTATTTAAAAATCCCTGTAGGGGTTGTGACATAACGGTCCGGACACGAAAATGCGTACCTGTTTTTGACCCATGAACTGCAAATGTGACCTTGACAGTTTTTTTTCGCGCGACACATCGTCTTGTTATGGTGATCAGTTGTGCCAAGTTATTTAAAAATCCCTGCATGGGTTGTGACGTTACGGTCCGGACACGAAATTGCGTACCTGTTTTTGACCTATGGACTACGATTCTTGCATGCAACACAGACTCTCATTGTGATTAATGTTTATGTGAAGTTTCATGAAATTTCTTTCAGTATTTTCAAAGCTATGGCTGAAACATAATTCTGATTAATTTTACCTTTGATCTCAGCGAGACTTTGATCATTGCGGTAAATACCTGATTATTGAATGTGACACAGCTTCTCATTGTGCTTAACATTTGTGTGGAGTTTCATTATGTAAGATTTGAATTATCTGACACTATAGACCAATTAAAGTGGTCATAACTGACTCAACAGCTAAGACATCACTTTCAATCGAGAAAACATGCAAAGCAAAAATGCAAGATTGTTAATATTAGTCAGAGCAATGTTGCATTCCAACAAAATAAGAACTAGAAATTCTTGCATACCGGATACGGTGTTCCATGTTTTGCATGGGTGCTAGAAAGCCTATCTTAAACATGGGGGAAGATAAAAGTCATGCACTGATATAAACAATGACAGTTGCATGACATCATTGTGTAAATAAAGATGCAAAACGTTAGCAATCGCGCAGAATATAAATGGTATGCAAGAAAAAGAATCAATCACGGGTATCCAGTTCAGATAGGGAAATCCCAACACTCGGTATAATTGTTTAAATCGGAACCGCGGCAGAGCCTTGGTTACGATAAAAACAATTATACCTTGTGTTGGAATTCTCGATCTTCACCGGATACCCATGAAAGATTCTTATAATGTTCTTTGGGTAATGAATACCATGCTCTAGAATTTGGATAGTAAGATATTTTACTAACAGAAGGAATATCTAATGGGATGGTAGTTTTAAAGTGTAAAACGATCTGATGAATAACAAGAATCACATGTATTGTTTGGGGCACTTGTTTCAGCCAAAGGTTTTTCTGCAGTAGCTTAAGCAATTTAAATACATGCATCAATTACATCTCATTAGAACTGGTATTTTTCGTGGTAATTAAAAATAGCTTTTGTTTGAAAATCGGTTGAGAAATAAATATTTTACAGCCCAAATGATGTTTTGATTGAGCTTTTCCCATGGGTGGGACAGCAGAAAATTAAGAAATTTCAAATAACTGCTACAAAAGTTTCAGGGTGTCTTAATTTATGAATATCCAACAATTTAAAACCATTTTTAAATTTCTGAAAAAAATAATTTTTCAAATTTTTCATGCAGCAGAATTTTGAATTGAAAATGCCCCATCAACCGTTTTTGCGCATGAAATTTGTATTTCTCAACTGATTTTAAGAAGTAACATAATTTTATTTACCACTACAAATGTGTGTTTCACTGATATACAACTTATTTAGGTACTAGCTGATTTTTGTCTAAAAAGTCCAAAAAACCTTTGATTGACACGCGCCCCAAACAAGGTTGGTCACAGTACTGACATACTTCAAGTTGGATTGGATTGTCTGCACCTGGATATATCTGTGTATTAGTGTAGGGCTTGTGGTGACTGACAGCAATAAATAAAAAATCTTAAGAGAATCACTGACAGGTAAAAAGAAGGCCAAGGTCAGGTATCAGGACCTACTTTTGGTCAGAATGTGTAGACTCACGAAATGTATATTGTGTACAACCCTGACTTTATTCTTATAGCAGCTGTTATTCAGCCCCAGTACCCTCTGTTTACATCTCTTACCTTATTCTTATAGCAGCTGTTATTGAGCCCCAGTACCCTCTGTTTACATCTCTTACCTTATTCTTATAGCAGCTGTTAATGGGCCCAAGTACCCTCTGTTTACATCTCTTACCTTATTCTTATAGCAGCTGTTATTGGGCCCAAGTACCCTCTGTTTACATCTCTTACCTTATTCTTATAGCAGTTGTTATTGAGCCCCGGTACCCTCGGTTTATATCTCTTACCTTATTCTTATAGCAGCTGTTATTGAGCCCCAGTACCCTCTGTTTACATCTCTTACCTTATTCTTATAGCAGCTGTTATTGGGCCCAATTACCCTCTGTTTACATCTCTTACCTTTTTCTTATAGCAGCTGTTATTGAGCCCCAGTACCCTCCGTTTACATCTCTTACCTTATTCTTATAGCAGCTGTTATTGGGCCCAATTATCCTCTGTTTATATCTCTTACCTTATTCTTATAACAGCTGTTATTGAGCCCCAGTACCCTCTGTTTACATCTCTTACCTTATTCTTATAGCAGGTGTTATTGAGCCCCAGTACCCTCTGTTTACATCTCTTACCTTATTCTTATATCAGCTGTTATTGAGCCTAGTACCCTCTGTTTACATAATAATAATAATAATAACTTTATTTCAAGAAGGTAACATATTAAGACATAGCATTTACACAAGTCTTTTTTACAATATGGCCAACTATAAATCAACAAAATATAACAATGTAAGCATATAATGCAAGATAAAACAATACATGCATCAATTTATAACTTCAACAAGACAGACACATATTCATACTTTTGTAACATAAGGTTATAATTCGAAACTGAGGTTTCACTCTTTCATCAAAAGAAATGATTTTAATTTACTCTTAAATGTAACTTAAGACAGCGAGGCCCGTATATCAACGGGGATCATGTTCCAAACTACCATTCCTGAATAACCAAAAGTATGTTTAAGAATGTTTGTTCTAAGTGTTAAATGGGCAATATCCTTTCTAGCAACAGATCTTAAGTTATAATTTGAATTTGTAGAGAACTATATTAAATCGGTTATGTAATCAGGTGTTAAATTGTTTAGTGATTTATAAATCATAACACATGATCTCTGTTAAAAGGTAAGCCACTTCAGTTCTTTAAACATTATTTTAGATGGTGTGTTATAGGCTTCATGAGAATGATTCTAGCAGCCCTCTTTTGAATTTTAAGTATTCTATTAATAGAGGATTTATTTGTTTGGCTCCATGTTATACAGCCATAATGTAGACATAATATAAGAGTTTTAGAACAATTTGTTCATGTCATAATTATGTTAGGTAGTAGGAGATCCTTTTCAATAGATTTATTTTTGACACAAGTTTAGTACATGTTTTAGATATATGATTTTTCCAAGATAATGATTCATCAATATAGATGCCTAGTAACTTTTGTACTTTTACATTTTCAATATCTGTATTATTAATTTGAAGCAACAATGCTGCACAATTTGCTAAAGTTTTATTTGGTTCAATTATCATACAAGTTGACTTAATGGGATTAATAATCATATTATTTATCGTGCACCAATCATTTACATTGTTTAAATCTGTTTGCAATTTAGTCTGAATACACGATATTGTTTTCCCAAATGCACAAAGTGTTGTATCGTCTGCGTACATATCTACATTGGTGTGCTCAATATACAAAGGTATGTCGTTGACATATAACAGAAAGAGTAGCGGTCCTAAGATAGAACCTTGCAGTACCCCGGAAATCACAGTAAGAACATTCGAGATTGTGTCACCGACCTTAACTACTAAGATAAGACTGAAATAATTTAATGGATACTTCTGAAAAATGATACAGTCTTAATTTAAACAAGAGTATATCATGATCGATCAAATCAAAGGTTTACTAAGATCTAAAAAGAGTGTTCCTACAAGATTTCCTAAGTCTATTTCTTTGAGCCATGTATCAACAATATGTATAAGTGCCGTTTGACAAGAGTGGTTTTTACGAAAACCTGATTGGCGGGCATATAGAATGGATGTCTTCTTTAAATAGGTAAGAATTTGATTACAAATAAATCTTTCAAATATTTTTGATATTGTCGGAAGTATTGAGATAGGTCTGTAATTATTTACATCATCTATGTTACCATTCTTTGGAATAGGGAGAACAAATGCTTCCTTAAGTTTACCCGGAAAAACTCCGAGACTCAAACATTTATTTATCAAAGAAGCTATTGGTACAGTTAACATATCTCTGCATAATTTTATTATTCTACGACCTATTCCATCTAATCCCGTAGATTTATTTACGTCTAATTTATCAATTACTGTTTTTACTTCAAAAGGTGTGATAAGATCAAAATTAAATACTGAGAACTTTAATTTTTTATCTAAAAACTTCCTTAACTTATCAAAGTTTTCTGGTTTGTATTTAACTTTGTTTAAATGTTTTGCTCATTACACCTCTTACCTTATTCTTATAGCAGCATGTACTCAGCCCTTGTATCCTCCGTTTACAAGTCCACAATCTTTTACCTATACACTTGATTATTAGGTATATAAAACTGAACAGTGTGAAGGGCGGTGGCAGGCTGAAACGCTCTATAAAGTCTGCAATCAGAGCGTAACGCTGGAACTTCCAGATCTGACTAGCCTCCATGTCTACCTTACCAATTGTCAGTCTGAAATGAGTGATTTTTATATTATTATTGTGTTATTATCATGATTATTATTCAATAGCAAACAAGAATGTCACTGTAAGTGAAAAATGCCCCCGAAGTGGTTTTGACCTTTGACCTCTAAGTGTCACCTTGACCTTGGAGCAACGGACCTGTATTTTGTGCGTGACACGTTGTCTTGTTGTGGTGAGCACTTGTGAAAAGTTATTTGAAAATCCATCCACGAATGTCAGAGTTATTAATCAGACATAAAAGCCCTTATTTTTGACCTCTGACCTCAAAGTGTGACCTTGGAGCCACGGACCTGGATTTTGCGCGCGACATGTCATCTTGTTGTGGTGAGCAATTGTGCCAAGTTATTTGAAAATCCGTCGAGGAATGTCAGAGTTATTGACAGGACATGATTGGGACGGACAAACGGACACTTCTTTTTTACCTTTGACCTCTAAATGTGACCTTTGACCTCGGAGCCACTGACCTGGATTTTGCGCGTGACACTTCGTCTTGTTGTGGTGAGCTCTTGTGCCAAGTTATTTGAAAATCCATCCAGGAATGTCAAGAGTTATTGACCGGAAACCATTAGGACGGACCAATGGACTGAAGGATGGTGCGACTACTATATGCCGCCCTTCGGGAACATAATGAAAAACAGAGTGAAACGTTTGTAAAACATGGTATTTTTTCTTCTAAATTATAGAAATGCAATAAACTATACATAAAAGTTTAATAGCTGTACAACAGTAATTGTGTGAGAAATGGAATAAAGTAGGTCAAGTTCACTCACACTGACCAACTGATGGTAGGAAAGTGTTGCTGTTATCTAGATGTGTGTGTGTACATTTTAAAAGCTAATATAACTTTCCTTATCTGAGAATAGACTATCAAATTTGAATGTAAAACATAAATGTAAATTAACAAAATGCAGAAAGTAGATTAAGTTTAGTAGGTGAAGGTCATTCGTCTTGACCAACTGATGGTAGGAGCGTGTAACTGTCATGCTGATGTAAGCGTCTATGAAGTCTGAAAGCTGCATGTTTTCTGGTATCTGAGTAATGGACTAATTAAAAATCTTGAATGAAAATTGTTAATGTAAATTAATGAAGTGTAAAAAGGAGGTGACAGCCATTCACATTGATGGTAGTACGTTTGCTGTCATACATAGCCTTTTATTAATTTTGAAGCTGTATGGCTTTTGGTAATGGACTTAAACAAAATCTTGAATGTAAATCTTTGTTTGTTTGTATGGTGTTTTACGTCATTTTCAACACATGTAAGGTTATATATGACAGTCGATTTTTTGTAGTTGAGGCAGACAACCCACTTTTCCTGGGCAGAACCACTACTGTACACCTCCCGCCATCAGTAAGAATTGACAATGTAAATTACCAAAGAAAAACAGGTCAAGGTCATTCACATTGTGAAACGTACATACTGATGTCACGTAGATGTAAACATATATGAAGTTTCAAAGCCCTATGTCTTCTGGTGCCTGAGTAATTGATTTAATGAAAAAAAAATTGAATATTAAATATGCCGTACATCCGGATAGACATAAAAACTGTAACAGACTGGAGGAACATTGAGTCAAATGAAGTCAAAAACAAAGTTAGATAGTCGTCAAATATCAATTATATACTATAGTCTTTTAGATCAATTCTTGTGACTTCATCCTGATGAAGGTGATTGACTAAAATTAGTTGATATGAATTGAATTCGATTTTATAGTCGCATCAACAGCTATGGATATTCAAACTTCCATTGGTGGAGGACCTCCCCACAACCCAAGTGCCCCTTCAGACAATTTTCGTGTATGGGAGGGACCTGGGTAGAACCACAGACATTCCGCAAGCCAGCTGGATAGATAGCTTCCTCACATAAAGTTTCCTGGCCCCATAAGGGCTCGAACCCACAGCAATGAGAGGCAAGTGATTTCAAGTCGGAGACTCT
This sequence comes from Cyrtodaria siliqua, assembly GCA_037043455.1. Classification (NCBI taxonomy): domain Eukaryota; kingdom Metazoa; phylum Mollusca; class Bivalvia; order Adapedonta; family Hiatellidae; genus Cyrtodaria; species Cyrtodaria siliqua. The sequence continues at coordinate 58,002 of JAWPHD010008589.1, read as the reverse complement.
AACCACTCGGCCAAGGACGCTTCCGAAAATAAAGGTTTGATCTATACACAGTGTTGGTCGTGTGTCCTACTACCTTTTTTCATTTGATAATTCTAGTGATTAATCACCTTTTTTTTTAGATAACTTACGCAAACATAGCAAAGAGGAGGGTGACGAGGACGAGTTTGCATATGAGTAAATACTGCAGGGTTATCAGATAACCGGAGAAGCTGGAATGAGGGCATTCTGAAAGACTTTCTGCTAGATTGTCACCTGTGAAATATATAACATGATTATGCTTGATGTTTTAAGACTAACAAGAATTACAAGAAATCACTAAGAGGTGATATAACTTCAATTGAATTAAAGGCAGAATATGCTTATTAACACATAAACTGAAACAGTTGACGAAGCACTCGGAAGCGTTACAACTTAGAGAATTACGCTAACAAATCAACCGAATAAAATTAAACACACTATGCCGAATAAATATCTTTGTACTAATTACGCTGTATCCCCTACACGCTGCAACAACACTAAGCACAACACAGGAAGTGTGCAGATCCAGATGGTTTATTTATATATATATTTACAGGAAATGTTTATGTAAGCACAAAGAGTTAAAGAGTCAGCGTGCCTTTTTAATGAAGCTTACATTTCTAATCATTGTTTCTATTAATGGCTGGGTACATCGGGAGATTTAATGCAAATTTGACGGCAATGTTATACACAAATGCTTGACACAAAGTCTCTATCATCTCTGATAAGGTTAACACTAAGCATATTCTGACTTCAAGTTGTTGTTTAATGGCTCACCAACCCATCTCGGTTATTTTTGAGCTGCCCCAGAGACTGGGTAAGGATACATACATTACGTGGTCCGAGTACTAACTTTCATACCCTATCCAACCTCTTCTCCAAGAAGCGAAAACGGGGTTGGCTGGGGCATGAAATAAAACCATATTCATCTTAAAAAGTTTGCAAATTGTAAAATTAAAACATTTAATATGTAATTTTAAACAGGTTATCTCATATTTGTTTTCAGTAAAAAAAGTTTTTGTAAGTGTTTTATTGTCGAAATATCAATTATAGAATCCTGCTAATATAAGCTTTTCCATCACTTAATGGAACTAAGGTGGGACCACGTAATAGGAATCAGGGAACACTGACCTACTCATACTATTGAACAGATTCCTATCTTAATTTAACATGCTTGGAGGATACCCTACAATATATGGGACTGCCTGGTGTATGTCTCCATTCGTCTAAGGACAAACTGGAGTAACCAAGTGGCACCAGTGAGGCTGAAAGAATTTCTGCTGAAGTAATTAATATATATACTAAGTCATTCTTCACATTTTCTGTGGACATTTTAAAATTAAGAGCTTTAAAAAATTGTAAATATATGGTCACCTGTTTAAGAAATTTTGTTTTTCTGATGGTACAGCAGTTGTTTAATGGTTGGAGAGCCATGATAAAATTTCAACCGTTAAACAACCGATATACTGCCGCAAAAGTCAAAATTTCAAATACTGCTTAACCTGTGTTTTATACATTTCATTGTTTTTGACAATTTTACTGACAAATATATTAAATGAAACTAAATGATGTCATAAGTTATAACTGCTCATAACCGTTATAATTCACAAGACTTCATTTGCACAAAGAAAAATTCACAACATCCAATCAGATTGCAGGATTTTGCTTTGGAAAGAATAAATGAACTGCATACAAAAGATATCCTGGTTACATATAGACCACAGTTTGAAGAAGATGACAGATTTCAAATCAGAATAAACTACCGTTGTAAAATTGTGTGTATTAAGTAACTGAATTTTGATAAATGTATTTAATAAGTATTCCTATCAGTTAAGAATGAAAAGCTATCCACTCACCTGTATCTTTACCATTTTCTTTGTAAAAAAGATCCCGGCCTGAAAGTATTGTTAACACCTGTACATCTTTGAATTCAGCAGAATTCTGGCATTTATGAAAACAGTTTAAAAAAGAGGTCCAAAAGGGCCTGTATCGCTGTACTGGCTTTATGGAGTCTGTGGTATGGAGTCTGTGGTGGGGGTGGGGGAAATTAGTTGTTGTGGCACATATGACAAAACCCTTTGCCTTGCTTTGAGTAAAGTGGCAATCGAAAATAAATTACTACAAGTCTTCCAAGTACCCATGTAGAGGGGCCCCTTATATATGGTACAGTAACAAAACCCGTTTTATAAATGCATCCATATTTGGACAAGAAAGTAAATTTTGTGTATTTTTTTTACCCGATTATAATACCATAGGGGATCTCAGCAGACAAAACTAAAATACGAAAACTAATTGTGCATCTACACATCATTAACTTAGAAATACACTACACATGAACATGAAATGTCAAAGGGTATGAAGGAGTTAGCATAAGGGAGTTATAATAAATTACTGCAAGTTCCCCTTTATGCAGGTGGTCAAACTCCTTTTATATAATTATGTTGTGCCTCAAGTCTTTAAATAACCATACCAAATTAGAACTAGAGGTTATTAAAACCTTTAAAGGACAATAACTCTGCCAAAATTCATTCAACTGGACCACTGCAATGACATGCACAACTAGGCCTGGTACTGACCATCACCACCAAAATTCGTTGAAATCCGGCCAGGATATCTGGAGAACAAATCGGAACAACCTTTAAAGAGCTACAACTCCAACAAAAATCATTCAACCGGAACACAGCAACAATAAGCACAACTAGGCTTGGTTAATGTTCATACCTGCCAAGTTTCATTGAAATCCAGTCAGGAGTTCAGGAAAACTAGTCTGGATAAAGTTTGTGTATAATGGAACATAACTCTGTCAAATATCAAGCAACAGGAACACGGCGATGACATTTGCAACTAGGCTTTGTACCGATCATCCCTGCCAGGTTTCGTTGAAATCTGGCCAGGGTTTCAGGAGAACTAGTCTGTACGAAGTTAGTGTAAAAGAACTTTTAAAGGGCCATAAGTCTGCCAAAAATCTTTTAACCGGAACACAGCGATGACATGCGCAACTAGGCTTGGTACTGATCATCCCTGCAAAGTTTAGTTGAAATCCGGTCAAATGAAGGCCTCATTGTCTTAACGAGATAAACTAAATCAAGGGCCATAACTCTGGTGTTACTAATCTGATTTGGCTAGTTGTCGAACTTGTCAAAGCTTTCATTGATATTAACAATCTGGTAAAGTTTGGTAAAGATCGAATGAAAAATGAAGGACGTATCAGCTTAATGAGGCAAAATACAGCATTTTTAACTAAATCAAGGGCCATAACTCCGGTGTTACAGGTCCGATCTAGCTGGTTTTCGAACCTGCCTGAGTTTTCATTGATATTAACAATCTGTGCAAGTTTTGTAAAGATCAAATAATAAATGAAGGTGCTAGAGTGGTCACAAGGCATTTTTCAGCAAATCAAGGGCCAAAACTCTGGTGAAACTTATCCGATCTGGCTAGTTTTCAAACTTGTCAGAGCCTTCATTGATACAAAGACCCTTGAATGTTTGGTAAAGATCCAATTAACAAGAAATCCGTGGATTCACATGTCTCGTCTAACGGGGGCTGGACTTAAAGTAAAAAAGGTCAATGACGCTTAAATGAAAGTTTGTAAACATTTTAGTAACTAACAAGAGGTCAATGACCTTGAAGCTCTACCGATTGATTTTGATTTCAGGAAGTAGTCGCTACAGACTTGTTTTTTGAAAATCTATTTTTAACCGTGGCGGCTATCTTGAATTTCCGGCCGACCTGAAATTTAAACATGGCTGCCAGTGGCCATCTTTGGTTACATAGAGTTATATAGTAAAAACTTGTAGCGACTACTCCTCTGAAACTACTTGACGGATGAACAGCCTCTAGTCGATAGAACAATGTAGGTAAGGGAAGTCTACGGACAGACGGACGATGGACGCCGCACCACGGCATAAGCTCTGCTGATCTCTGATCAGTAGAGCTAAAAACAATCGAGTTTGCCGTTTGCTGAGATGACATTTAAGTGCATCTGTTTAAAAACAAAATGCTATTCTATTAAAAACAAAAGGCCCAAGAGGGCCTGTGGATGCTCTACTGGCTAAAACGGCTCTTATATTAAGGGTTGTCGACATAAAATTCCCATCAGTAGTTTTTTTAAAACATTGCAAAAACAACAGGGATAGGATGGCCTTAGATCGCTCACCTGGTAATCATGGGCAATAAGTCTGCTGTGTCTAGTCAGTCTGGCACGGGCATTTTTTAATATGTCCCACTTTCTTCATATGAATGGAATTTCATAAAAATGGGGGGTGTGGGTGGGGGGTGTATATTAGGCACAGCAATCCTGCTAACACGGTGTTAACACACAAAAAAAAATCAAACAAAAAAATAATGTAATATGAAAATTAAAAAAAAATAATAATAATTAAAAAAAAAAAAAAAAATTAAAACAAAACAAAACAAACAAAAAAAAAAAAAAAAAAAAATACATCAAAAAAATTATATACATGTATCTCTATAAATAAAAAAAAATAAATAAATAAATAAATAAAAAAATTAAATAAAAAAAAAAAAAAAAAATACTAATAGTAAAAAAAAAAGGCAAAACATCTGGTAAAGATCAGATGAAAAATGAAAGCCCCATCGTATTAACGAGGCAAAATATAGCATTTTTAACTTAATCAAGGGCCATAACTCCACTGTTATTGGTCCGATCTGGCTGGTTTTCGAACTTGTGTGAGCTTTCATTGATATTAACAATCTGGTGAAGTTTGGTAAAGATTGGATGAAAAATGAAGGCCTTTGGCCAGCAGAGCTAAAGATCATCAGCTCCAAAAAGTAGGTCAAGGTCATAGATGAAATCCAGGCATCCAAAAAAAAGATACACTACTGAAGACACAACTATGTCAAAATAGAATATGTTTTCTTCCAAAGATTAAGCTATAAATTGGGTTTAAAACATCTAGTGCATAATTCTAGTTCATGAGAAAATGATGTAAATGTAACAACTAAAGTTATCTGCCCTTTGTTTGGATGGTGAAGGTCATACCACATTTGCTTTGTCACGTTGCAATGTACCACTCACGATACAACTATAAGCAAAGTTTGAAAGGTCTTAGTGCATACAGTTTGTGAAAAAGTGCCTAAATGCCAAAGTTAAAACTAAAATTTATAAGGTTATCTGCCCTTGCTTGGAGGGTCAAGGTCACTTCCACATTTGCTTTGTCACGTTGCGATGAACCACTCAAGATACAACTATAAGCAAAGTTTTAAAGGTCTAGTGCATACAGTTTGTGAAAAAGTGACCTAAACGCAAAAGTTGAACCCAACAATTATTAAGTTATCTGCCCTTTGCTTGGAGGGTCAAGTTCACTTCCACATTTGCTTTGTCACGTTGCCGTGTACCACCCAAGATACAACTATAAGCAAAGTTTGAAAGGTCTAGTGCATACAGTTTGTGAAAAAGTGACCTAAATGCAAAAGTTGAACCTAAAAATTAGGTCACTTCCACATTTGCTTTGTCACGTTGCGATGTACCACTCATGATACAACTATAAGCAAAGTTTGAAAGGTCTAGTGCATACAGTTTGTGAGAAAATGACCTAAACGCAAAACTTGAATGTTGACGTCGCCACTGCCGCCGCCGCCGGAAAAGCAACACCTATGTCTCTTTTTTTCTTCGAAAAAGGCGAGACAAAAATGAAGGCCCTATCATGTTAACAAGGCAAAAGTTAATGACGATGACGGACAACTCGCTATCCCATAAGTTCTGCTGGCCTTCCTAAAAAAGCATTTTATCATTCCAATATTAACAAAGAACAAAAACAAGAAAGGTGAAAATTCCATGAAAGATGGCTTTTCAAAATGATAGCTTGATCTAGAAGCTAAGGGAAGGTCAAGGTCATGTCATGTATCATTTGTTGCTAATATCTTACAATTGTCCAAATACAAAAATAATGTTATGCACATTTCTAGAAGTTTGACCTCAGAGAAGGTTGACCTCAGAGAGAATTTGGCGGGCTTATTAAGCTAAACACATACAAGGGCTGTTCCAGAAGTCTGTGTACTTTTCCTGTAACTTTTTATTATATAGTCTTGATATTTTGCCTATATATATGACTGTGCGTAATACTTTAGATGTGAAAAATGCTACTGTTCATATAATACTAAAGAAGGACTTGAACATGAGAAAAGTCAGTTCCCGCTTGGTGCCTAGATTATTAACAGCCTAAATAGGGGGAAAAAAAGATAAACATCGCAGCGCTTCATTAACGTGAAAGTCTCAGTGAACGTCACAAACTGCCCCGTGCGCATGACACACGATATGAGAACACCCATAAGCAGGACAGTTCTGATATGAGAGAGTAAAAATGATAGTTTCTGATGATATATTTGTTATTTTGATCTTTGGGATAATAAAATTATAAGACCAGTACACAGAGTTCTGGAACAGCCCTCGTACATTGTTTAGGACCAGTTAGATGTCTAGTAATGAACCCAATATATTTATGGTTTAAGGTCAAGAATCATCAATGTTTTTATCAATAGTATAAATTTATCTGTAATAACCATGAATGGAAGATAACTGTAATTAAGATCCATCTTTTCACCACTTGGAATGTATTTATGTATCAGGGCCTCCTCTGGCCATTTTTTACCTTTCACAACCAATTTTGCCAAAATGAAAAAAGTTGGAGCCAAATTACAGACATTGGAGCCAAAATTGGCTCAAAGATAGCATATAATATTTTAGAAAAATAAGAAATTATTTTTATGTATTTTTAAATGAAGTATGGTCCATGAATAAAGCTATTAGTAATAATTATAATCATAAAATTATATTTTAAAAAATATTTTACTCAATTTCTTTCGCCAATCGCATTTGCCAAAGTTATTTTTCTATTGCCACTTTTATTATTTTGTCTCATTTGGCTCCATTTGCGAATCCCGGAGGAGGCCCTGGTATAGTTTTCATGAATATTTGAATTTAATTAAGACCAACTAAATGTCATAGATTACAACAGTTACTGGTCTAGCGACAAACTGACATAAGGATCGAGAGCCAGCCAGCTAGCAATGCAGGTAGACAGACAGACGAGGAACCATAAGCCACGCCATAAAATTTGTTGAGCTTTGATCACTAGACCTTACCTGTAGAGCAGTAGGTACTCAGATTCTCGTACTTGTCAGAACAAGTAGGATCACCTGGAAACATACAATAATATTTTACATTATCATACAGTCAAAATCACCTATTAAAAATAAAATCGCTTATTGTAATTTTTAGAATTTGAATTGTTTTGAATGATGTTTTTGGTCATCTTTAGCACATGTTAGGCCATATATCGTGGATTTTCTTTTTTGATAGAGGCAGACCACCCCATTTTTCCGGGGTAGAACCAGTACTGCATACCTACGTCATCTGTAAGAAACGACACTTTGTCACTTGACAAGTCAAGCTCCCAATGGGATTTGAACCCACAGCCGTGAGAGGCAAGAAAGTTTTAGATACAACGTCTTTACCATCACGGCCACGGAGGCTTTAGAAGACCTTATATGAGTGTTTACTTACTGTTAAAGCATCTCCGTGGCCGAATGGTTAACGACGTTGCATTGTAAACCTTCTCGACTTGTAAGGAAGTGACGATTCTTACGGATGGCGGGAGGTGTACAGTACTGGTTCTACCCAGGAAAAGTTTGTGGTCTGCCTCCACCATAAAAAACTCAACCATCATATATAACCTTACACGTGTTGAAAATGACGTAAAACACCATACAAACAATTGAATGTTGTTTAACGGCTCATCAACACAGCATAGGTTATTTAGAGCCGCCCCAGAGAGAGGGGAAGGATACATAGGAATCCGGGAACCTGCCCTACTCATATTATCGAATAGATTCCTATGGTTCTTTTACGTGCTCGGAGTATAGACCGATACACGGGACCACCCGGTTTACGTCCCCATCCGACGGACGAGGCTAAGGGAAGGTGTCTTGCCCAAGAACACACCGACGGAACTCAGTGGCACCAAGGAGGATTGAACCCGAGGCCTCCGGTTACAAATCCGCCGCGCTACCGACTGCGCCACGCCTGCCCTTACCATACAAACAAACAAACATAAAACCTTAACCAGAAATGGATGCCACCACATGGGACAACGACACAAAACAAGCAAAACAGGAACCATGATACAAGTCAAAACACACTTGTTATGGATATAACAATAACAAACCATTCTCAAGGTTGAGAGTTCTTGTTTACTTACCATCCAAATCCTGAATCTGAGTGAGAAACATGGCGTAGATTGGTCGTGTGATCACTCGCTTCATCAACTGATTGTTCAGTGGCCAATTGGGATATATTACAGCCTGTATTGTTACCCCACCCACTATCATGAATATCATGAACATGCGGATGAATGCCACAAAGTCGTTTTTCACCTGCAATGGAAAGTAAAGGTAGTGTGTTTGTCCTATTGTTTGGGGCGCTTGTTTCAGCCGAAGTTTTTTTTACAGTAGCTTGAGCAATTTAAATAATATGTACATCAATTATACATCATTAGAACTGGTATTTTTAGCGTTTAGTGGTAAATAAAAATACCTTAGTTTTGAAAATCGGTTGAGAAATAAATATTTTACAGATCAAATGACTTTTGTATGGGATTTTTCACATGTAAATTCCTTGTTGGTGGGACAGCAAAAAATTAAGAAATTTCCAATAACTTCAGTTTGCCTTCATATTTTGCTATACAACTTTCAAGGTGTCTTAATTTACAAATATCCAACAATTTAAAACCATTTTTAGATACAAATTCTAAAAATAATAATTTTTCAAGTTTTTCATGCAGCAGAATTTTGCATTCATTGCGTAATCCCGCCTCAATTCCATTAATCAAAAGTTTTCCGGCCATGCTTTGTTTCATGAACATGTTTATTGAAATCAAAGTCAATACGCAACAATAGATATTTACAATTCACACATTACAATATCTGTGAAAAGCAAGGATAAGATTTTATTTGATGACGTTGAAAACTTTGAACAGGTAAATAAATCCACAGGTAAACGTATTTATCAGATTTAATTCCATTCCCCCGTGCAGTCACGCAGTGGTAAAAGTAGTATCTACGTCATGCAAATAATACCAAAAAGAGTGGCTTCACCTTTAAGTGATGGGTAAGCTTATATTAACAAGATTTTATAACGAATATTTCGACAATAAAACACGTTTAAAAACATTTGTTACTGAAAAAAATACGATAACCTGTTTAAAATTACCTATTAAGGCCATATCAAATTAATTCCAAGCTTATCATCCCCGCCCGCCCCGAATATTTTATGCCGCCCCGACAATTTTTATTTTAAAAAAAAAAAATTTAAAAAATAATAAAATAATTAAAAATTAAAAAATTAATAATAATGTCCAGATTGTGGTGTATTGTTCTGAATGTGAAAAACCAAGAGTCCTGTATTGTTAACATGTGGTGAAACTGATTTGCTTCTTAGCTGACCTACAATAGACATGTGGTTCTGTCCTTCAAGATGTTGAAACAGAGGACAATCATATTTTACATTCGGTATTTGTTAGAAAAAATGTAATTTGTGACATGTCAGTGGAACTACCATATTTTTTTTCTGGCTTCGAATCGGTAATTTATTACTGTGGTTCATCAGATGACCTTGTAGAACCAGATGATAAATATCCCGTATGTGAGTTGTGCCTATCTGGCAAACAGTCATTCGTAAATAAAAGGGGAACTGTTTCAAACAAGAAGAAGTAAGTTATATTGAGAACTTCAACTTTTAAAATCTCACATACATGGTAGTTTATATCATTATAAATACAAATGTATGCTATAGCAGTGACAATTGGTAATAAAGAGAGTGTTCAAAACATAATACTTCTGGTTATTAATATTTTTGTGATGTATGAAAATAAAAAATAAAAAATAAAATTGCACCCCCCGCCCCATTTTCCAAAATTTGGATGATAAACTGGGAATTAATTTGATATGGCCTAAAGGTTTTAATTTTACAATATGCAAACTTTTTAAGCCGAAATTAAGGTTTTATTTCATACCCCAGCCAACCCCGTTTTCCCTTCTTGAAGAAGGGGATGGATGGGGTATGAAAGTTAATACTCGGACGACATAATGAAAAATGCCCCATCAAAAACAACTTTCGCGCATGCAATTTTTATTTCTCGACCAATTTTGAAAAGTAAGGTATTTTTATTTACCACTAAAAATGTCTGTTTGACTGATATACATCTTATTTAAATACTAGATGAATTTTGTCTAAAACGTCCAAACAAACTCTGGCTGAAACAAGCACCTCAAACAATTGTCCTAATGGCGCTACTTCATAGGCTGTTAACCCCTATAAAGAATCAGAAATTTTTAACAATATTTGGTGTACAATAAATGCTGAAAAGGAAACCCCTTAGAAGCAACATACCCAAACAAGAGAGAAAAGCAGACTCGGGTTTTATTTTGTCCGTTCATGAGTGTAAATAATTTGCAACACATCACACGCCCACTAGCACCAGCTTAAGTGGTTTTCTACTTTAAAACCACAAACATTAGGCTTGATGATCCCAAAGAACCAGTAAGTAATAACGCAGCCCATTTACGACAGCTAATAAAAAAGTTGAGATATATTTCGCTTATATTTTATTGTAATTGATGCCTAGCTCCAAACCGGTTTCCTTTTTTAATTGCCTTGTTCTGTACAGGCTTGAATGAGCAATACTGAGTATGAGTTAATATCGACATGTTAACCCCGACTGATGACAAATGACGGTCCTTTTCTATAATATTTGTATGACACAAAATCAAAATCTATAGTATTATATTCGCCATTCTGTTCATACTCTGCAAAACTGGCTCCAAGGTATGGATGATCCCAGCAGTCTACAGTTTGTTGGTTTGTTTGAATGGTGTTTAAAGTCATTTTTAATACATGTTCGGCCGTGGACGCAGACCACCCACTTATTCCTGGGTAGAACCAGTACTGTATACTTACCGCCATCTGTAAGAATCGACACTTTCTCACTTGACAAGTCGAGCTTCCAGTAGGATTTAAACCTGCTGCTGTGAGAGGCGAAGTAGTTTATAGCAGTGCTATTGTACTCACCATTCTGTTCATCCTCAGCAACATTGGCCCCAGGGTGGGGCTGATCGGTAGATACACGCCTAACAATCTATAGAAGAAGTAGATGAGGCCAAAGCACATGAATGTTTTTGCCTGAATGTAGTTGGTGATGCTGACCCACACATGCAATATCCTCGTCAGAAGCAGCAGCACCAGGAACGTCATGATGACAAATATGTCTATACAGTTGCCCACTAGTGACAGGGTCTCATATTTCTGGATGGAAAAGAAAACATTTTCTCAGAGTTACACCAATTTGAGAACATTGCAGCAATAACCGTGAAAACACAGACAGTTCAGCTAGTTACGTTTTTATATCGACACAATTTTTTCTGAGAACAAACAATTCTCGAAGGCTACTGACAAATAGAGATTGATGCTCATTTCACTATAGTTACCTAACATAGTTCACTAAAATACTCAGTGCCGATTGGTTATTGAGGTGCTTCAAAATTCCTATCAAGACCTCTAACGTCAAGTCATTCAACCATTAGAATATCATTTAAACAATTTTAAACGTCAGAAAACATCCAAAACAACGATTATGTTATTTTAAAGCAACTAGGTCAATTCCGATACCAAATCGAAATGCGTGTCCTGACGTCATAGGTAAACACCCTGTAAAGTTTCTAAAAAATCGGTTGGAAACTGTGAGAGGAGATAGACACAAAAACTTTTTGGGACAGACGCTTGGACGGACCATCTGTCTGGACAGACATGGTTAACGCTATATGTCCTCTCAGCATTCGGTGGTGGGGGCATAAAAACAGCTTGTTTTTAAATACAAGCTACTCACATGATACTTCCTATAGACGCGACATACCAACTCCATCTCGATAATCGCGGTCCAAAACCACAGCACAAGGTCCAGGTACTGGTTGCCACACGTTGGCCACAAAGTTGCCAGGCAGAACACACCCAAAAACCCAAAGTAGAACGTCTGGGTTGTCCAGAATTTTGTGATTGGCGCTGTCCACAGAAGGTAGATCTTTGTGTGGAATGGAACTTCCTTTAGAGGTTTGTCAAATGAAAAGGCCATTTTAAGTTTCATCTTTATGGCACTCCCTTGCTGGAAAACCAAAAATATTCCATTGTCAGAATTTCTTCTAAAATATGTGCTTCATTACTGTTACCAGAAAATTACAAGGAAATAACAATCTAAACAAGAAATTGAACTTGAAAAATAAATAGACCCCTTATATTCATTATAATAGCACAGGGATCAGCATGACCTCACAATAGGGCCCCCTCAGTCATATTCAATATATATTTTACAGATAAGGACTTCCATATTTAAAGTAATTTTCGAGACCGTTTCATCTTTTTCTACTAAATTGAATGTCTACTTTCCCTGATATTACTGAAATAAAAAAAATTAAACAGTAAATAAACAACAATAAATAATGTGTAATAAACAAGAACGGCATTCACTAAAGTTGTCCGAACTTGTTGTTACCCGACCGTTTCACATTTTCATATTGGCAATAAATTACGTTTAAATCAAATAATGTGTACTTTGTTAGGAGAAAAACAAGTCGTGACACACAATTTTAAAATTATACACACCGTTAAAAACATCACAATTGGAAAGCATCTATGACTCGAATTTCTCCACTCGTTATTAAAATAAACTCTATGTATTTTCAGAGGAAACATTTGTGTCATAGATGCTTTCCAAATGTGATGTTTTTAATGGGGTGTATAATTTTAAAATTGTGTGTCTGACTTTTTGAGACTTTTTGATATTTTGAGATACGGGAAATATCTCTCGAGGTAGAGAAATGGCCCCAATATAAGAATGAGTCCCGAGCACGAGTTCTTATATCAGGAGCTATTTCTCTACCGAGGGAGATATTTTCAGTATCTCAAAAACACTGGTTATTAAACTATATATTACATAATTTAAAATGATATTTTATTAATATTTCTAATGATTCACGCCTTTTTACACCAGTTTGCACGAGAACGCCAAGACAACGTTACGTCATACAAACAAAACAAGTGGAACCGGAACTCTTTATTAATTTCCGTAATCGGTATTCCCTAGTGGCGGAATCTGACGACGACGTCCGTAAAACAATCGGAACGTCATTTGGTGTTCCCGACACTGACGGAAAAGGCCGAGCAATGTTCCGTACTCCCACTAGGAGATATTTCGCAGTAGAGCAAACGAGTAGATATAGCTTTTCTATTCCCAGTATTTCCTATACAAATCACAGACAAATATGTAATATATGACAATATTACTGGAAGACCTACTGACATCCCTTTATCGAATGAGGACTTGAGCAAATGAGGATCCTCCTCGTCATCTTCAGACTCTGATTCTTCATTGTAGTCGGCGAATTCATCCTCATGATCTGTGAAACAAACATTCATTCAATGCTTAAAGAAACTAACCCATCAAATAACGTCAAAATTACAGTACAATACAGTTGATTGATCAAAACTCGATCTAAGTGTTCAGGTCTTATAATAATGTAGATGTGCTGATAACAAGTATAGTTTTATGCAGGGGTTCTCGACTCCAGTTTTGAGGTATGGCCTGGCTGGTTAAAGCCATTTATACTGTGTCTTTAGAGTTCAGATTCTCAAAATATTTAAAGTTATTTATATACCTCGTCATCAGTAGCTTTAAAAAGAGTGAACATCTGATGTAAAATTTGCTTTTCCTAGGCAGGATAGGGACCTTAAATGTTATCCCATTAGTCCTTATGGAATTAATGTCAACAATTAACAAACTTTATTTAGATAAATTGAAGCTTGGCATTTTGATCAGGATGGGACCAGCTTGTGTAGGAGGAAAATAAACTAGAACAGTCATCCGGAAAGTCTCCCGATACACCACTGCTGAGACCCTGGAAGTGTACCTGTGAAGTGTCATGAGTGTGGCTACGAATATTGAAGAGTTCTAGAGTGGACAAGGTCAAGTCATGGTGACTTTGACCTTAAACCTATTGACCCCAAAATGTATAGAGGTCATTCTCTCACCGCAGAAATTCTACATGAGTGTGCCGACAAATTTTGAAGAGTTATAGAGAGGACAATTGTTTTCAATATCAGGTCATGGTGACTTTGACCTTGAACCTATTGACCCCAAAATATGCAGGCATCATCCTCTCATCATGGACAATCTACCTTTAAAGTTTAAAGGCTATAAGACTTGAGAGAACAAGATCTACAGATGGACGGATGGATAAACTGATTTCAGAATATCCAACCCCCTAAACTTCATTTTGTAGGAGTATCATCAAGATAAACTGAGCAAAGTCGATGAGGAGCCCGTCACAAATAGCCGCACTTTGCTGTCATGTGCACATCCTAGTCAACTATGAACACCCTCATTCAACTGGCATAGAAGGAGTTCATGTTACAGTGAAACAATAAGAATGCACAGAAATTCACGATTTTGAAATCTGTAGCTGTAATGTTCATTTTAGTGAATGTTGCTTTGAGATAATAAATAATAACTCCAAATGTTACCAATGTTTGTTTTCTTCCTTTTTGGTGCTATAAAGGTGATCCATATGTACATGGGAAATATCAAGAATGCACTGGCCAGTATCTGCAAAGACAAAACATAATTTCATTTTTGTAATCATTACAGTGGAAACAAGGGCCAAGTGTTCCAAAGTCCCATGCCAAAGAGACAGATTGAGCTTTGACGTAGGAATGCAATAGTTTTTCAAAGCACAGTGTAAAGAGTGAAAACCTTCCAAAATAGTTTCTAAAAGTTTTGAAAGTTTTTGGTTGTATTTTGTCAATGACTATAATTATGTTTAAGATGAAATTGAATTGAATTGGGTTTCAAGGCACATCAACACATGAAATTGCTGCAAATTCTATTGTAGACACTCCATTTACGCTGGAGCCACGTTTACTGTTTTTCTGTCAATGCTGTAGTGATTTGAGCGAGATGGCACCTGAAACAATGCAGGGGTCATAATGAAGAACTTTAATGAGCATTAACAAAAAATTATAAAATGAACATTTTGTGTGTGGGTGACGGGGGTGGGGGGGGGGGGGGGGTTCTACCCCTCTGCCTACCCTTCTAACAGGATCTGCAGCGACCCTATTCTTTACCCGCGAACCATGTCCATGTTTAAGATGAAGAAATACGAAAAAAATAAATTGAATGTTGTTTAAAAGCTCATCAACACTTTATAGGTTATTTTGAGCTGCCCCAGAAGGAAAGGAACAATACATATGAATCAGGAACCCTGCCCTCCTCTTACTATTGAATAGATTTGTATGGTTCTTTGAAGAAGTGAGAGGATATACTCCGCTACATGAGACTGCCTGGTTTACGTAGCCAACCGGCAGACTAGAAAAAAAAAAAAAAAAAAATTTATAGGGTGTGTGGAAGTTTTTGCACTGTTTAGTGACTGAGAGAGTACAAAGGCTCAAGAAGGTGGAATTTTAAAATTTATAAATGTCCATGGCTAAAAATGTGCATCTTTATGCATTTTGAAAAGATTGCAGCATCATTAGAAATCAATGAAGTGAAAAAGTAAGCCAACTTACTCAAGGTTACCTAGTTTTGGTGCATTTTAAACAGAACTCATCTCGATTTTGCAGTTGATAAAATGAGAAGACAGTCCAGCTTATCAAGTTCTGATGTGTAAGAATCTTAGCTTACCCAATACATCTTTACTGGAATTGATCAACTGATGTCTGTATGGGGATAAACGTCATTTTGAACAATCTTTCAGTGTT
The DNA here is from genome assembly GCA_037043455.1 of Cyrtodaria siliqua. Classification (NCBI taxonomy): domain Eukaryota; kingdom Metazoa; phylum Mollusca; class Bivalvia; order Adapedonta; family Hiatellidae; genus Cyrtodaria; species Cyrtodaria siliqua. The sequence continues at coordinate 42,164 of JAWPHD010008589.1, read as the reverse complement.
TAGTCGCGAAAGGGTATATTGGGAAATATTTTTTTACAAACCTTGAACCAGTCTGGAAGCCTGAAAAATCCCCAGCGTAGTTCCTTCACTTGCAGATGCCCGAAGAATGTCTTAGTCAGCCATTTCTGACAGCAGGGGTGGGCCAAAAAATGGATGTAGCCTGCATCGTGGGCAATCTCTATCACAGATTTGTTGTTAAAATCGGGTAGCTGCTTACCAAGCATGTTGTATGCCTGGATGCTCGAGTCACGCCAGCATATTGCTAATGCCCCCAGAGCCATCTGTCCAAACTCTCTGTGAAATATAGAAAAGAATCAATCACTTACATAAATAGTATTGGCAAACATTGTCTAGTTTGAAATAGGTTGTTATAATCTACGATATAACTATAATGCATATATTATATCGCCATGACTTGGGAAGGTGCCCCAATACTTGTGATATGGTTGGTGAAATTTCTTTTTACTAGTGCAAAGCATTAAGTTTTTTTATTCGGAATAACTAAGGGGGTGGAGCTTTACCATGCTCTAACTTCTAATAAATGGAAGTTAGAGAATGGAAGTTATTCTGACAGGGTCACTAAGTACATCACACTATAAAACATATAGAGTTTGTCCCAGATCTTTGGTTATTTAAAAAAATTGATGGGCTACGCCCCTCTTGGTGTTTAAATGAACAAACTCGCTGAGACCAGACTCTGTTGATTACGTATTACAATGCATAATGCGATAACCCTTAGTAGACTGGGGAAGATTTCATTGTTATGCACTATTTTCGTGTTTTAATGGTATTGGAATAACAAGAAGGCCATGGCCTATATGTCGAGCCCAATTATAAAGATACAGATTTTTAATCTGACCAACACCAATGTCAGTCCCAAGAGAAATTTATGTCATTAACAGTCTGGGATGAAATTTTTCACATGATGTCAGATGCATATAAGGAACATTCTGGTGAATATAGTGAAAATCCTGGGAGAAAGAAGCAAGATACGCATGTCATAGCGGAGTCTTGACGTGACCTATATTTTGTCGGAAGTAGGTCACAGCGACCCGAAATTTTGCATTTGATGTTAAATGCACAAAAGGAACATTTTGGTTTAGTTTGGTGAAAATCATGAGAGAAAGAAGCAAGATAAGCATGCCATAGCAGAGACCAGATGTGACCTATATTTCTTCGAGACCGGACGTGACCTATATTTTGATGAAAGTAGGTCGACTGGACGTGACAGATGATGTTAGATGCATATAAGGAACATTCTGTTGAAGTTTGGTGAAAATGCCGCGAGAAAGAAGCAAGGTACACATGTCATAGCTGAGACCAGACGTGACCTATATTTTGTCGAAAGTAATTCGACTGGACGTGACAGTGAGAAGTAGGTCACAGTGCCCCAAGAAAGTAGGTCACAGCAAACCGAAATTGTGTGTGCATATAAGGAACATTCTGTTGAAGTTTGGTGAAAATACCGTGAGAAAGAAGCAAGATACACATGTCATAGCTGAGACCAGACGTGACCTGTATTTTGTCGAAAGTAGGTCACAGCAACCCAAAACTGTGCACGTGACGTTCAATCTATATAATGAATAATCTGATGGAGTTTGGTAAAAATCCTGCAAGTAATGAAGAAGATATTTAGAAATGAAAATCGGATGCACGGACGAACGTATGTACGGATGAACGAACGGACGAACATACTGATACACATACACGCAGATGACAGTCTGTGATTGCTAAGTCAAGATCTCGACAAAAACAGAAAATTGTTTATTGTGACTGATGAATAATATCAAAATTTTTGTTCAATTACAAACACATTCAACACCAAAATTTGAATACAATATATGATAATTTTAGAGAAATTGATTTTCTTTTCTTATAAATTAGATGGTATTTAAAGGAATCATACTTGGCATTTTGCTCTAGCTCCTCTCTCTGGTATTGTTCCATTTTATATTTGGAGAGTTCCCGCGATATCCTGCTGCAGATAAGAGCGACACCGATGGGTTCATCACATCTATTCCAAAGCGTCTTTGCCAGCTTGTGTCGATTCATCAAGATTGCCCATATGATCAGCATGTTGAGAGCCTGAATTGAATTGATACTTTAAAAGCGGTAAATATCAGGCTCTACTAAGAAAAATCTAAAAGAAAAATATTAAAATGTTCCAATTCATGACAAATATCATATCAATCAAAATATGATGTTAGCACTCTGTTGTTCACCTTGAATTAACTATCGAGTTTTAATGAAACCCAGAATAAATTTTTTAAATTAACCCTAACGTAGGATAGCACATATTACTGTGCAGCTTAGCACATATTACTGTGCAGCTCAGCACATATTACTGTGCAGATTAGCACATATTACTGTGCAGCTTAGCACATATTACTGTGCAACTTAGCATATATTACTGTGCAGCTTAGCACATATTACTGCAGGGCTGTACAAATCCTATAGCCCGACGCCCGGGACTAGTCCAAAACCAAAGTCGGGCGTGTCACTTTTTCAAAGATGTCAGTCCCGGACTAGTCCAATTTTAAAAAAAGAGAAAGTCGGGCATGTCACTGTTTTAAAGATTTCAGTCCCAGATTTGTCCAGTTAACAAAGTCGGCCACCTGTCATAAAACAACCCCAGCACACTTCTCAACGTAATCCTTTAATTGCACTCGCTTACGTAATGCAATTATCATCCACAGCGGCGATCAGCGATTGCCCCGGGCAGTTTTATCAACAATCAACCATGCCGGAAGTCCCGCCTCCAAATTACTTTGACAGTCGGCATTGTCGACAGTATCCAATCAATTGACCCGATCTATTTTAATCCAGACCCGCTAGACAATGAAATGACTACTACACATGTTCGTCACGTGATTATCTGTTCGTCACGTGGTGAGCTGAAAATGGCGATACACTGAAACAATAACACTATAACACGTTGATTAATTAGCAATCAGGCCGATTTGTCGGCAATCTTTCGATGAGTAAAGAAACTAAGGACGTTTGATAATGGAAGTATGTTTGATATAAAATGGTAGGTGTGATTTGTTTTTATTGTTTCTCAGTGTATTGTTGAGCGTAATTGTAACGGACATGAAAGGCGGGTGGGGTAACGGTTTGTGCATAGTGTACTAATTACGTTCGAAGAATTGAGTTGTCAAAAAAATGAAATAAAAACAAAACGAACTGATATACATAATCAGTTTGATTTCGTATTTGGCAGTGCTAATGTTTACATTTCAAAATGAGTTTGTTGAACTTTTTCAGTGTTAAAAATAGGGAAAATATGAAAGCGAAAGTGAAAGTAAAAATAAAAAGGAAAAATGTAGAATGTGATGCACAGCCAATCAAAAAGTCAAACTCATCTGGTGTAGTGGACACAAAAACATAAAAATAAAATGTTTATATTGATTCACATGTTATTTATTTTTTGCATTAGGTAAAATGGTAATAAAGTTAAGAATCTCATCTGTAGCCCCTTACCTATATAAAGTTATGACTTTTTTTCTCTACTACATTAAATCAGGGTCACTATACATTAATATATATCGACCCTGATTAAATGATTATCTGAACTATAATATGAAACTCAATATCTATACTGAAATTTGAAAATGCAGATGTGATCCTTACTATTGTTACTGTTTCACCCAATGACAGTCTACAATCTATCAGTATATAGACTATACCACTGAAACATACATTAATTGTCTGAAGACTAAATAAGGATTGTTTCCTTTACTGTGTATAATGAATTGTAATGAGTATGCAAGACGCAGTTTTAACATATTGAGAAATCGAAAGAATTCAGGACTTGTGTCCATTTTTTGGGACTAGTCACAATTTTTTTGGGACTAGTCACTTTTGACAGGGTGACTAGTCCCGGACTAGTGGCTAAAAAAATTATTTGTACAGCCCTGTACTGTGCAGATTAGCATATATTACTGTGCAGATTGGCACATATTACTGTGCAGATAAGCACATATTACTGTGCAGCTTAGCACATATTACTGTGCAGCTTAGCACATATTACTGTGCAGATTGGCACATATGACTGTGCAGATTAGCACATATTACTGTGCAACTTAGCACATATTACTGTGCAGCTTAGCACATATTACTGTGCAGATTAGCACATATTACTGTGCAGATTAGCACATATTACTGTGCATGTTAACACATATTACTGTGCAGATTAAACATAAGCTTATGTTCCGCCCTTTAGAATAAAAATATTCCTATTTGTCAACTTTAGGTCAAACCAATTGAAGCCAACCAAAACCCTGATGTACTCCATAAAAGTCTACAAATTTCCTTTGGTGCCTCATGTATTAGAGAACCTAATTAAAACTATTAAAGAGCAATGGATAACAGTTGAGATATAGTAAGTCTTTACTACAGAGCAGACAAATATTAAAGTGAAAATATAATCTATCTTCAAGCTTCTTTTTAAAACAAAACAACATAAACAATGAATATATAAAGCATCTTGCCTTTCTTTCTGCTATAGTAGCGTTCACCTCATAAAGTCCAGAAGAGCTCATTGACAACTCGTAAGGCTGGACAAAGTTACGTATCCATGCCAGCTTGTAGATCAGTCTATTCAGATTCTCGGACAGGAAGGAATCTTCTAGACGTTTACCGGGCTCCTGAAATACGATGGAATAAACATTGTGAATGGGAAGTGGACATAGTTTTGTATAACCATTTATGTGATATGTATGTAAGTAGGGGGTTTAATATCGCTTTCAAGCCTTAATCCTCTACATATATACAATGGACTTTTCTTTATTTACATTAAGACCATTCCATTTATGTGACAAAGGGGTGTTTTGGGGAAATGACTGATCAGCAGCTGGACATTGTAAACACTGATCTGGGTTTACAATGGACGCAAAGGCTACTATAGTCGTGCTTAGCGGGTAAAGGGTTAACAATGTTTCAGTCATATCGGGATGGGGTCTATCTACAGCAGTGAGCTCAATTTTCAATTTTATTGTGCTGCCACACTTGAATACCATATTGTACATGATACCCCACCCAGTCACATTATACCATCACCGACTGACCAGTCCTAAACCTACCCTTTATATGATGAACGTCAAGCAAGGCAGCTATATGAAGTCTTTGGTATGACCCGGCCAGGGAATGAACCCACGACCTCCTGCAAACGAAGACCATTAATGTGAGATGCCCTGTACATCCTTGACTAGCCAGAGTTATCATGGCTCCTTTGATTATTATATGAAATAAACAATTGTTTGTGTCAGTTTCAAAATCTCTTGTGAGCTTATGTTACTTATTATTCTGTCTTGCTGACGCAAAATAAAATTTATATTTTATCAAGAGTAAAACGATTCTACTCCTCGTGAGAGAGTTGGCACGTGTGTGTCATGATATGGGGTCACCAATGAGTCAAATTGTGTGAAACCGCCAACATGTGCTACTGCAGATATAAGCCATTAGTCTAAAGAGTTAATAGAAAAGTTGTATGTTTACTTACCGCTGAAATTCCCAGAACGCCCTCAAGACAGATGTTCTCAAAGAACTCCCTGTCCTCGGCCTTCTCAAACAAAAGTTTCAGCTTTTTGTGGTTGAGGAACTTGTGAACTTTGACCCCCTGAGACAAGAACAGGTTGATGAACTCCTCACGATCCTTCTGTAGAAGAGACTGCTCAAACATCTTCTTGTCAATCTGGCAATGGAAGAAAACATGTAATGTAAACATTTGAGACAAGCAAGTATGCGAAAGCATGCATTCTAATGATCATTAGTTTTGTTAGTTTATCTTTCTTCGTTATCATTCTTATGAAAAGAGTTTTGCCTACTTTTAGATGTTCGTAAAGCCCTGTCACTTAATCATTTTTAACACAAACTTCGTGGTTGTTTTTGTTGTTAGCATGTGTAAGAGACAAACAAGTATGCAAAAGTATGCATTCTAATGAACAGTTAATGATTTGTTATCACTCTTATGAAAATAGTTTTTCCTACTTCTAGACTTCTGTAAAGCCATGCCATCAAACCATTTTAACACAAACTTTAAGACTGTTTTCTATAGGATGTAAATCAGATGGAAGCGAAACTCCAAATATTTATAATATGATAAAACTTCAACTTGCTGTAGCATATCATTGTGTTAGAATATTCCTGCTTTAGTTAGTCTATATAGAGCTGTAGGCAATGATCACAACCTTACACCACCAATCCAGAAAATATATATCAAATGGAACTTGGACTCTACTAAATCCTACTGGAATATTATTTTGAAGTCCTTTTCCACCAATCTTTTTTTTACAGAAAAGTTATAAGAATTGAATATCTAGTTTTACTAGACTTTTGTATAATAGAAGATCAAGGTTTACTAGACTTTTGTATAATAGAAGATCATGATTTACTAGACTTTTGTATAATAGAAGATCAAGGTTAACTAGACTTTTGTATAATAGAAGATCAAGGTTTACTAGGTTTTTGTATAATAGAAGATCAAGGTTTACTAGACTTTTGTATAATGGAATATGGTTTACTAGACTTTTGTATAATGGTATATCATGGTTTACTAGACTTTTGTATAATGGAATATCATGGTTTACTATACTTTTGTATAATGGAATATCACGGTTTACTATACTTTTGTATAATCCTGCTGGAATATTTCTGTTCCTGTCTATTCAAAGTGATATTTAGTGACCCCACACACCCATAGAAATGTTGAAGTATCAAATATCATGAATACCCGGACTCTGGCAACATCGTGCTGAAATATTTCCCAGGCGAGGTCTGGCTTGTTCCAATCTATAGTCAGCTGAAGGTCATTCTGAAGCTGCTCTTGTAAACTATTAAGTTCATGCCTCTTTGCTGTTGCCACAGGTACAAAACATTTCATTGGTTACAAGATTTATACATGGGTTACAAGATTTATACAAGGGTTACAAGATTTATAATACTATATTTTATTCTCAAATAAAATGTTTACACAATATTTATATATATATCTTCTGCTAAACTTTTTTGTGTAGTTTAATAAAATTCCCATATGTAATTTTCAAGTTACGCCAGACAAAATTTTGATGAATATAGATCGTTGACCTCTAGGTGTGACCTTGACCTTTGAGGTACAGACCTCACTCTTGCGCCCAAGACATCTTCTCATTGTACTTAACGGTTTGTGTGAAACTTGATGAATTCCATTCTGTATTGTATAGTCATTGCTGAGACAAAAATTTGATTCATTTGACATCTGACCTCCAAGTGTGACATTGACCTCCAAGTGTGACATTGATCTCTGAGGTACACATCTGATTCTTTCATGACACACCTTCTCATTGTGTTTAAATATTTTGGGAAGTTTCATGATATTCCCTTCAGTCCTTTTAAAGCTATGGCTCAGACACAAATTTTACTAATTTGACCTTTGACCTTCAACTATAACATTGACCTTTGAGGTATGAACCTGATTCCTGTTTGCAACGTGACTTCTCATTTTGACCAACATTTGTGTGAAGTTTCCTGGCATTCTCTTCAGTACTTTAAAAGTTACAACTGAGACACAATTTTGACTCCTATGACATTTGACCTTCAAGTGTGACTTTGACCTTTTTTTTGAGGTAAGGACAAGCCCGATTTGTTCGCGCGACAAAACTTCTCATCATGCTGATCATTTTTGGGTAGTACTTTCAAAGTATGGTCACTTTGGAGGTATGGACTTGATTAATGCAAGTGACACGCATTCTCATTGTGACTAACTATAGTGTGAAGTTTTACAATTTCCTTCACTACTTTAAAAGCCATGGCTGAGACACACATTTTGTATCATTTGACCTTTGACCTACAAATATGACCTTGACCTTTGAGATAAAATGACCTGAATTTTTCTCATTGTGCTTAACAAATCATGAAGTTTAATAAATTCTGTTCAGTGATATTGAAATTATGATTGATACAAAATATTTCACTAGAATGGAGTAGGTTGAGATTTTTTTTACTTTTTCCCCCCTATAAATCTGCCAGTTGTTTGTTTTTGTTTGTTTTTTTGTTGTTTTTTAGTGTTCTTTAAGTCCAGACTCTATTGTGCCCATCGCGTCAGGTATACCTTGACGTGTTCATTGGCGGACGGACTATAAACCTTAGAACTACACACACACACACACACACACTTTTAGTGTTCTTTTTTTTATTATTATATTTTTTTTTTTTAATTTAGACATGGTAGAACTGGCACCAAAATATAGAATCAGAAACACACCTTTTTCCCCCTTTACTAACTGAATCAATTACTTACTCAGATACTTACATTTAAATAAGGCACGAAGGATGTATTTATCTAGATCTCTCAGGCTGGAGCCCCATCCCTTCATGTTAACTATCGTTATGAAGGAGTTATCTCCCTCTCCCTGCTTGAGATATATAGATGCCATTATATTCAGTAAACAATCATTGTTAAGAACAGATATTATCCGGAATTCGTCAAATGGGTAATCCATGTACCGGTAGACTGGTAGTTACAAATATTGTAGTAATCCATGTACCGGTAGACTGGTAGTTACAAATATTGTAGTAATCCATGTACCGGTAGACTGGTAGTTACAAATATTGTAGTAATCCATGTACCGGTAGACTGGTAGTTACAAATATTGTAGTAATAAATGTACCGGTAGACTGGTAGTTACAAATATTGTAGTAATCCATGTACCGGTAGACTGGTAGTTACAAATATTGTAGGTCAACTTTCCTATTAAAAACAAACGTTGTGAAACATTAATTTGCAATTGCCAATCATTTTAACAGTGCAAATAAAGAGAACAAATATAGCATTTTTAAATAATTCAAGGGCCATAACTCTGTTGTTTTAAGTCTGATATGTCTTGAGTATTCGAACTTGTCCAGACTTTTAATGAAATTAAAATCCTGCCAAAGATCGGTCAGGATCAAATGAACAAGAGCACCGCTAATATTGAAGAATGTAAAATCATAGAAAGATGATGTATTTTATAAGTTTTGAGGTATTTTTTATGAAGTTTATAATTTCCAGATTAAATCCTTTTTTTAAGGGACATAATTAAAAACAAGTGGCCCAAGAGGGCCTGTATTTCTCTACTGGCTATATGCAGTCTGTGGATGGGTTGGGGTGGGGGAATATTAGTTACTGTGGCACTTATGACAAAACCCTTTTACCTGCTTGAGCAAAATAGCAGTTGAACTTATAAATTAAGTCCTCCAGTTACCCATGAAGAGGGGCACCTTTATGCTAGAGTAACAAAAGCCGTTTTATAAATGCATTCACATTTTGGTGTTTTTTTACCGGATTACCCCCTAGGGGGCCCCAGCAGAAAGAACCAAAATACGAAAACTTATGGCGCATCTACACATCCTTAACTAAGAAATACACTACACAAGAAAATGAAATCTCGAAGGGTATGGTATGGAGGGAGTTGGCATTACAAGGTGGAAACTCAGTTATAATAAATTACTGCAAGTTTCCCAAGTTGCAACGCTGTATAGGGGCCCCTTTATGCAGGCGGTCGAAACTCATTTTATATAATTATTTTGTACCTCGAGTCCTTAAATAACCATACCAAATTAGAATTAGAGGTTGTTTTAAGTAAAGACAGATGTATCTCCCACTGGCAAAAGGGTCATAAATCGACCGAAAATCATTCAACTGGAACACGATGATGACATGTGCAACTAGGCTTGGTAATGATCAACCTACCAAGTTTCGTTGATATCCGACCAGAGATTCAAGAGAACAAGTCGGGACAAAGTGTGTGTATTAAAACCTTTAAAGGGCCATAACTCTGCCAAAAATCATTCAACTGGAACACGACAACGATATGCGCAACCAATTTCCATTGAAAGCTGACCGGTGGTTGAGGAGAACTAGTCTGGACAAAGTTAGTGTATTAAAACCATTAAAGAGCCACAACTCCACCAACCAAAAATCATTCAACCGGAAAACAAGACAATGATATGTGCAACTAGGCTTGGTACTGATCATTCCTGCCAAGTTCCATTGAAATCCAGCCAGGAGTTCAGGAAAACTAGTCCGGATAAAGTTTGTGTATAATGGAACATAACTCTGTCAAAAATCATTCAACAGGTACACGGCGATAACATGTGCAACAAGGCTTTGTACTGATCATCCCGGCCCCGTTTTGTAGAAATCTGGCCAGCGTCCATATTCATAAAGCTTCTTAGCAGTATCTTAACTTAAGTAACATTTTATTGATTCTTTAAACACCTTTTGCTATCGATTTAAGACATGTTCTTAATATTACTAATAATGTTATGGATACATAAAATCTACAGCTAAATATTATCTTAAAATAGATGTTTTTCAGTGTCCCTGAGGTTAATAAGGAGATTTAAAAATAGGTCAAAATCTTTAAATTTTGACTTAAGTAATATTTTCTACTTAAGTTGCTTTATGAATATGGGCCCAGGGGTTCAGGAGAACTAGTCTGTATAAAGTTAGTGTATTAAAACATTTAAAGGGCCATAACTCTGCTAAAAATCATTCAACTAAAATATGGCGACGACATGTGCAACTACACTTGTTACTGATCATCCCTGCAAAGTTTCATTGAAATCTGGCCAGGGGTTCAGGAGAACTAGTCCGAACAAAGTTTGTGTACTAAAACCTTTAAAGGGCCATAACTCCATCAAAAATCATTCAACCATAACACGGCGATAATATGCACAACTAGGCCTGGTACTGATCATCCCTATAAAGTTGCGTTAAAATCCAGTCAAATGAAAGCCCCAACATCTTAATGAGACAAAATACAGCCATCTCCGTGTTACTGGTCTAATCTGGCTGGTTTTTGAACTTCTGCGCAATTTCATTGATATTAACAATCTGGTGAACTTTGCTAAAGATCGGATGAAAAATGAAGGCCTAGTCACCTTAATGAGGCAAACATAATTTTTTTAACCAAATCAAGGGTCATAACTCTGCTGTTACTGGTCCGACCTGGCTGTTTTTCAAACTTGTCTGAGCTTTCATTGATATTAACAAATTGGTAAAGTTTGGTAAAGATCGGAAGAAAAATGAAGGCCCTATTATCTTAACGAGGCAAAAATATAGCGTTTTTAACCAAATCAAAATCAACTCCACTGTTACTGGTCCGATCTGGCTGGTTTTCGAACTTGTCCAAGCTTTAATTGATATTAAAAATCTGGTAAAGTTTGGTAAAGATTGGAAGAGAAACGGAGACCCTATCATCTTAATGATGCAAAATATAACATTTTTAACTAAATCAAGGGCCATTACTCCATTGTTACTGGTCCGATCTGGCTGGTATTCGAACATGTCCAAGCTTTCATTGATCTTAACAATCTGGTAAAGGTTGGTAAAGATCGGATGAAAAATGAATACCCTATTGTCTTAACGAGGCAAAATATAGAATTTGTAACTAAATCAAGGGTCATAACTCTGCTGTTACTGGTCCGACCTGGCTGTTTTTCAAACTTGTCTGAGCTTTCATTGATATTAACAAATTGGTAAAGTTTGGTAAAGATCGGAAGAAAAATGAAGGCCCTATTATCTTAACAAGGCAAAAATATAGCGTTTTTAACCAAATCAAAATCAACTCCACTGTTACTGGTCCGATCTGGCTGGTTTTCGAACTTGTCCAAGCTTTAATTGATATTAAAAATCTGGTAAAGTTTGGTAAAGATTGGAAGAGAAACGGAGACCCTATCATCTTAATGATGCAAAATATAACATTTTTAACTAAATCAAGGGCCATTACTCCATTGTTACTGGTCCGATCTGGCTGGTATTCGAACATGTCCAAGCTTTCATTGATCTTAACAATCTGGTAAAGGTTGGTAAAGATCGGATGAAAAATGAATACCCTATTGTCTTAACGAGGCAAAATACAGAATTTGTAACTAAATCAAGGGCCATAACTCTGCTGTTACTGGTCCCATCTGGCTTGTTTTCGAAATTGTCTGGTTTCATCAATATTAACTCGGCATCTTTTAAAACTTATGTGTGATTTAGATATTCATTTTGTGAATAAAGAAGAGTATTTGTTTTAAAGTTTCAAAGCCTTAGCTCTGGAAACTAATTAATAAAAAGCAAGGTTAAGTTCCAGGTTAAAACCATTTTCACCAAATCAAGGGCCATAACTTCAGTGTTACTAATTCAATCGAGCTAGATTTCAAACTCGTCCAAGTTTTCATTGATATCAACAATGTGAACTAGTTTGGTATAGATCGTATGAAAAATGAAAGTTGTATCGTCTTAATGAGGCACAAGTCAATGGATGAACTAACAGACAACGGGCCATCCCAAGCTCTGCTGTATTAATTGAAGGTCAGTTTTATACATGTAGTAAACAATGTTAATAAACAAGGCTCACCTCATTGGCAATTTTCACACTTTGTAGAATTTTGTCCCTGAGAGCAAACTTGCCCATCTCGTTGTCTTCAAAGTATGAAGCATACACCTTAGTTATCATTTTGATTAAATCAGGCTTCAGAAAGTTGTCTTCATAGTCAGGGTCTGCATCTCCTCTGGAACAAATATAATGCCTACAATAAGTAACAAGCTCTAATCAGTGTAAAAGTGTATCAGTGTTGTCTACTGGTGATCTATCATCCGATGTGAGTTTGGGATGTACTTTTGGTTGAAATGCCTGTCAATGTATGTATATTTGAAGTGTTAAGTGTATAAGGTTAAACAGAAAGACTTTAATACAAAGGACTACAACATCATGGAAACAACAAGGACTACATCACCATGGAAACATCAAGGACTACAACAAATTGGAAACATCAATGACTACAACACCATGGAAACAACAAGGACTATGACACCATGGAAACAACAAGGACTATAACACCATGGAAACAACAAGGACTATGGCACCATGGAAACAACAAGGACTATGGCACCATGGAAACAATAAGGACTACAACACTATGGAAACAACAAGGACTATGACACCATGGAAACAACAAGGAATATGGCACCATGGAAACAATAAGGACTACAACACCATGGAAACAACAAGGACTATTACACCATGTAAACAACAAGGACTATGACACCATGGAAACAACAAGGACTACAACACCATGCAAACAACAAGGACTACAACACCATGCAAACAACAAGGACTGACACATGGAAACAACAAGAACTATGAAACCATGGAAACAACAAGGACTATGACACCATGGAAACAACAAGAACTATGACACCTTGCAACAAGGACTACAACATCATGGAAACAATAAGGACTACGACACCTGGAAATAACAAAGACTATGTCACCATGGAAACAAGGACTACAACACCATGGCAACTATAAGGACTACAACACCATGGAAACTACAAGAACTACAACACCATGGAAACAACAAGGAGTATGACACAGTGGAAACAACAAGGACTACAACACCATGGAAACTACAAGGACTACAACACCATGGAAACAAGGACTACAACACTATGGAAACAAGGACTACACCACTATGGAAACAAGGACTACAACACCATGGAAACAAGGACTACACCACTATGGAAACAAGGACTACAACACTATGGAAACAAGGACTACAACACAATGGAAACAAGGACTACAACACCATGGAAACTAGAAGGACTACAACACCATGGAAACAAGGACTACAACACCATGGAAACAAGGACTACAACACCATGAAAACAAGAACTATGACACCGTGGAAACTACAAGGACTATAACACCACAGATATCACTTTCTTGTACATTTTTTACAGGCAAATAGTCAAATATATTTTCTTACTTTTCTTGCATCTCCTCATACGCGTAGACAATCATATCGGCAATGCCTCCACTCCCCTTCAACACCACCACGGGCATCTTGTTCTGCAGGTAGTAGAGCACGTGATCCACGTCCCTCGGTGCACCCTGCACCAGAAGGCCAACCACCGGTATAAAATTTTCTGGATCTTCCAGTTTTTTGTTACCCTCCTTTTGGTCATCGTTGTACTCTTCTGAGACTTTTTGAGAAATGTGCAGTTTGTAATAACGAGTTTTAATAAAATAATATAATTATAATATTAATCATAGCCACAATTTTTCTGATTATTTAAATATTAAGAATAACAGAAATTGTCAAATATATTATTAAAATACTGTATTATTAAAAATATACTGGTTAGGGGCCAGTTTCCGTCCAAGCCCAGTTTCCGTCATTCTCATTTAAAAACTGTTTTTACACTGCAAATTACTTAAGCGATGTTACTTATTGACAGATGTTTAGTACTGAAGATTGGAAACAGAGGAAACAACCAAAAAGTAAATAAGCGGTACAAAAACGAAAGGGATTTCTCCAAAAATTGTGTTTACTTCCTTATATGGTGTTGGGGATGCACACTCATATTTATGCCGCATAATAAATTATTTTAAAAAATAACAGTTACGACGTTATATTTTTATCTCGCTTCATCAGATACCGTGATAATATATTTTAACCAAAGAGAAGCAACTCGTACAACCTTCATCTGTTTGATTTACACAGAGTTACCCATCGTTATAGTGTAAATGGTCGTCTTTGAACATAATTACATTGACATTACCAGGCGCATTGTTATATCGATCGAAGTGAATGATGGAACAATGCAAACAAACAGTTTTTATAAAGAAATTGCTGAATAGACTTGTAAGCATGTTTTTAATAAATAAAATGTTGTTGTAGTTAAATCTATCACTCGATACAAAACATGACGGGAACTGGGCTTGTAAACAAAATGATTTCTTATAGTCTCTTTATAAAAAGGTCACGTGCCACTTCAATAATTTATATAAACTATTTTTTTTGGTGTGAAATTTCCAGGAAGAGGTAACCTAATAGAAATTAGAGTAAAAGTTGTCAGGATACATAGATTTGTCTTAAAAATTAGTTTATGTTTACATAAGTGACGAAAAGTGGCCCCCGACCAGTATATGTAAAAACAAAATAATGTCCAAGTTTTGTTTTATAGAATCCAACCAATTTTAAACAAAGTCTTTTAAAGCCATTATATAAATATTTTGTGTCTTGTATTTGCGTACAATTGTCGTCAAATTTGAATTAAATCAGCCGATGTCCCCAGGCACTAATTGAAACAACTAAAAAGCCTATGGTAAAATGTTGTGCGACCTTTCTGTTTTGTTTACATACAAGTCTTGTGCTTTCAGTATACCATTTGGCCCTGCAAGCTTCTTGTTTTCTGCTAAGTGCGGAATTCATGGCATACAACGTAAAAGTACATTCTGTTTACAAGAGGTGTTTAAAACATTTATTTATCACAGTTTGCAAAGTTTAATTCTATTGATTGGATTGCACAATTCCCTAGGTTATAAGTCTTCCAGAAAGTCTGAATACTTCGTCAGCTGTTTCAGTTTACATTTTAATAGACATACAAGCTTGGAGACCTTTTAGGGCAACCTATCAAATAGATTGAATTTTAAACCCAGAGCAGGCTTTGTAATGATCAGTATCTACAGATGACAATATCTGCCTCTATATTACCTATACTCATCAAATGTTTCCTCTTCCTACTGCCACTCTTGTTGCGAAACTGTTTCTCTATCAAGCAGCGTAGGCTGACAGGGAATGTGTCACGACCATCTTCTTCCACCATAATAAAGTGAGAATGGTCTGGGTTCAGCTCGTAGACATTATCACTCTGCTTTTGGCCTAGATTTTTTATATCTACACCTTCCTGAAGAGAAAAGTTAATTTAACAAGACCTCGGTCTGAGCGTGTCTCGCCCATCATGGCAAACGGCATATGAAATATTTAATTATACCCACGTTTTTGAAATTTTTCACTGAGTTATGGTCCTTTGTATTTTTATGCATTTCATACTTGGTAGTCAAATAGAAAATTCTTGTTCGGGCTATTTCTCTAAAACCCCATGTTATAATTTCTTGAAACCTGCTACAAAGCATCAATATCAAGTGGAGATGCTCATAGTTCACTCAACTGGTCCCGTGCTTTGATTTTATTGCTCAAGGTTTTGATTTGGTTGTTGGATGGTAAAGGTAGACACTGAAAGGACGTTGTTGTCTTTTGTAAAAAATGACTTCTACAGTCTTTCAGTAGGAAGGTTTATATCGTGTATTATATTGTAATACGCTGTTTTCATAAAAGTCAAAATATTGATCACGGGTTGTGTTTCATGATGGCGGTCGATTCTTGAGTTATTCTAACATATGTATTATAATCTAATTATCTTATTAACAGTTTCCAGTACAAGCACAATGAGTGCGAGACCTGAGATTGTGGAACAAGCAGGGTCCATATTCATAAAGCTACTTAGCAAAATCTTAACTTAAGTCAAATTTCATCAATTTTTTAAACACCTTTTTCTATCGTTTTAAGACATTTTCTTAATATTTTCAGTAAGATTATGGATAATTAAAACCTATATCTAAATATATATCTTAAAATAGATGGTTTGCAATGTTCCTGAGAGGTTAATAAGGATATTTAAAAATATGTACAAATCTTAAATTTTGACTTAAAGCTACAGTCTCTATATCAATCGATTTCTTCTTTGTAAGCATGTCTTTATTTGAAACTTCATGTTCACCAGCTCAAGTCAAAATCGGGTATTTAAGCGATGCAGGACATCATTTATTGTATAGACATCGACAAGTGCACATCGTACCTGTACACAGGTAACATTATGATTTACAGAAGAAAAAAAAGTTGCCTCTTTCGGGACTCGAACACACGACCTTCTGATTTCAAGTCAGATGCTCTACCATTGAGCTATAACGCTCCTTGAAAAAATGGTATACAAACTACCATTTATTAAGAGGCAAAATAACTTAACCTATCTGAACGCAACTCAAGATGAATCAATAAATATATAGTCCATCTTGTCGCACGTGTAAATTAACATTGCCTGGTGTAATATTATATGTTATCAATATGAAACTAATATTCCGCCTCAAAACAACCAAATCTCGACTTGTTATTTAACGCTTGATGAGTTTATGTGTGTGCGCTAGTTATTACGTAATGCCTATTTAGTGTTAAAAATGCTACAAGATATCAATAAATAGCCTTGGTCTAGTGGATAAACGTACATCATACAAGCGCAACGTCTGTGGTTCAAATCCCGTTCCAGAAGTACTTTTTTTATCACATATATGTATTCTGAAGCTGTATATTTATCGATGTTACCTGTACGAAGGCTAAATAAAAATGTGATATTTTACGCATCGATTTCTGGTTATATATCGACTTTTGGGGTGTTCGTCGATTTGAAACTACTTCACACGCGACTCATTCATATTCACGAGTTATTACCAGTTAAAATAGAGACTTTGTAGCTTTAAGTAATATTCCCACTTAAGTTGCTTTATGAATAGGGCCCAGGGCCTTATTCCCTAAGATAAGGTGAGTGTCAGAAAGGTGTAATTGATGTATTGTTTTAAGAATATAAACAACCAGTATATGTTAATTTCATGTTTATATTATGGTCCAAATACTAGAATACAATAAAGAACCACTGTGCTATGTAATACATATTTTATAAAATAACTATTATATATTTTGGTACATAGTTGTATTGATTATGAATTCTAAGATATGGTTTATATTTTGTTTCAGAGCTGTCTGTATAGATTTTACAGTCTGTCTAGATTCTACTGTCTGTCTAGATTCTACAGTCTGTCTGGATTCTACAGTCTGTCTAGATTTTACAGTCTGTCTAGATTCTACAGTCTGTTTAGATAATACAGTCTGTCTGGATTCTACAGTCTGTCTAGATTCTACAGTCTGTCTAGATTTTACAGTCTGTCTAGATTCTACAGTCTGTCTGGATTCTACAGTCTATCTAGATTTTACAGTCTGTCTAGATTCTACATGTCCAGATTCTACAGTCTGTCTAGATTCTACAGTCTGTCTAGATTCTACAGTCTGTCTGGATTCTACAGTCAGTCTAGATTCTACATGTCCAGATTCTACAGTCTGTCTAGATTCTACAGTCTGTATAGATTCTACAGTCTGTCTAGATTCTACAGTCTGTCTAGATTTTACAGTCTGTCTAGATTTTACAGTCTGTCTAGATTCTACAGTCTGTCTGGATTCTACAGTCTGTCTAGATTCTACAGTCTGTCTAGATTTTACAGTCTGTCTAGATTCTACAGTCTGTCTAGATTCTACAGTCTGTCTTGATTCTACAGTCTGTCTAGATTCTACAGTCTGTCTAGATTTTACAGTCTGTCTAGATTCTACAGTCTGTCTGGATTCTACAGTCTATCTAGATTTTACAGTCTGTCTAGATTCTACATGTCCAGATTCTACAGTCTGTCTAGATTCTACAGTCTGTCTAGATTCTACAGTCTGTCTGGATTCTACAGTCAGTCTAGATTCTACATGTCCAGATTCTACAGTCTGTCTAGATTCTACAGTCTGTATAGATTCTACAGTCTGTCTAGATTCTACAGTCTGTCTAGATTTTACAGTCTGTCTAGATTCTACAGTCTGTCTAGATTCTACAGTCTGTCTAGATTCTACATGTCCAGATTCTACAGTCTGTCTAGATTCTACAGTCTGTCTAGATTCTACATGTCCAGATTCTACAGTCTGTCTAGATTCTACAGTCTGTCTAGATTTTACAGTCTGTCTAGATTCTACAGTCGGTCTAGATTCTACATGTCTAGATTCTACAGTCTGTCTAGATTTTACAGTCTGTCTAGATTTTACAGTCTGTCTAGATTTTACAGTCAACAGGCTTTGAATGCATATTACGGTTTATCAGTGTGGCAATGACATTATACATTCAGATGGATATTTTATTTGCGAAAGTCCATTTATACATAATAAATGATATAAACGACAGAACCATGACCACAAGATAAAATCCAAGGAAGAAGCGGGACTACATAACCAAGGTTAAGTTCGGGGAAAATAAGCAAAATATGACCTTGACCTTGGTAATTTTTGTCGTTCAGTGATGTCCACCAATGCCAACAATACATATGACCAAGTATCAAGCAAATTGAAGTTATCAGAAAAAGTTGACAGAGGTTAAATTACCTAATCAAACTCATGTTTATGGTAAATAACGCTAAACATGACCTTGACCTTGGTAATTTTCGTCATTCAGCGATATCCACCAACACCAACAATACATATGACCAAGTAGCAAAGACATAAAGTGAGGCAATCACATAAAGTTAACTGAGGTTAAGTTACCTAACCAAGGTTAAGTTTTGGGAAAAATAAGCAAAATATGACCTTGACCTTGGTAATTTTTGTCGTTCAGTGATGTCCACCGATGCCAACAATACATATGACGAAGTATCAAACAAAGAAAATGAGGCAATCACATACAGTTAACTGAGGTTAACTTACCTAACCAAGGTTAAGTTACCTAACCACTGTTAAGTTTCAGGAAAATAACGCAAAATATGACCTTGACCTTGGTAATTTTGTCATTAAGTGATGTCCCTTGACCCAACAAAGCATCTGACAAACTTTCAGAAAAATTCAAGTAGCGGTTCTTGAGATATAGTTGATTTAAAATGCGGCCGCCACTGCCGAAAAAATGACTGCTATGTCTCGCTACCCACTATCGCGGGCGAGACAATACTTTTCTCATATGAATGGTGGAATTACTACCATATCTGATTGATGGCCAACTTTGCGAGCTCATACTGCCAATACTAAGCTCATGGCTCACTTTTTTTTTTGTGTACATCTTCCTGTACAACATCAAAACGTCAACAGTTACTTTGACCACACTCGAAGCTTGGGTAATAATCCCAGCATTTACACCTGAAGATGACTCGCTTCAAAAATGAAGATTTAGGATATACGATGACCTTCCTGAAGAAAAGTAAACATGATACCATGACTAACCACACTCCATGCTCTTACAACTGGAGGTTCAACTTGAAACGCTGACATTAGGATTCTGATGCATGATTTGGATGTTCACATTCCTGAAGGAAAGTATGATAATAGCAAGTTCTGAATATGGTTTTGGAGTCATACTCCGGAAATGAAGTCGAGACCGTATTTGTATACACACCACCTCACCATCCCAATCACCCCCATACACAAATATATTGTCTGCTTTAATGTATCTTCACTATCTAAATATTTATATATTAAAAAGAAGAAGAAAACAGAGCCACTTTTAAAAGACAATGTGTCTTCATCTGTAAATCTTCCGAACTATACTTACAGATCCATCGAAGTATAATCCATAGGGAACAGACTCCTTTGGTACAATGCCCATAATGGTGAGTCTCTTACGTCGCAGTTCTTCGCTGGAAATAACAGGGTTAGTGACGATGCGACTGTTTTGGTGCTCTATGTTGTACTCACGGACAACGTCACCAATCATCTTCGTCACACCTGCATCAATTCCATTAGTGATTATCCACATCTCCGTCGTGTTGGCAGCCTGAAGGTGTATAATAATGGTAATTTGGTAGTGAACAAGGATCAGTGGCAAGAGATACTGTTATACACATAGATAGGGGTACAGCAACAGTTATGTACGTTGGCAGCCTGCTGGTATAGAAACAGTTATGTATGTTGGCAGCCTGCTGGTACAGAAACAGTTATGTATGTTGGCAGCCTGCTGGTACAGAAACAGTCATGTATGTTGACAGCATGTTGGTACAGAAACAGTCATGTATGTTGACAGCATGCTGGTACAGAAACAGTTATGTAGCATGACAGCCTGCTGGTACAGAAACAGTTATGCATGTTGGCAGCCTGCTGGTACAGAAACAGTCATGTATGTTGACAGACTACTGGTACAGAAACAGTTATGTATGTTGACAGCATGCTGATACAGAAACAGTCATGTATGTTGACAGCCTGCTTGTACAGAAACAGTTATGCATGCTGACAGCCTGCTGGTACAGAAACAGTTATGCATGCTGACAGCCTGCTGGTTCATAAACAGTTATAAATGTTGACATGACACCCTGCTGGTACAGAAACAGTTATGTATGTTGGGAGCATACTGGTTCATAAACAGTTATGCATGTTGGCAGCATACTGGTTCATAAACAGTTATGAATGTTGACATGACACCCTGCTGGTACAGAAACAGTTATGCATGTTGGCAGCATACTGGTTCATAAACAGTTATGAATGTTGACATGACACCCTGCTGGTACAGAAACAGTTATGCATGTTGGCAGCATACTGGTTCATAAACAGTTATGAATGTTGACATGACACCCTGCTGGTACAGAAACAGTTATGTATGTTGGGAGCATACTGGTACATAAACAGTTAAGCATGTTAGCAGCATACTGGTTCATAAACAGTTATGAATGTTGACATGACAGCCTGCTGGTACATAAACAGTTATGCATGCAGACAGCCTGCTGGTACATAAACAATTATGCATGTTGACCACATGCTGGTTCATGAACAGTTATACATGTTGACATCCTGCTGGTACATAAACAGTTATGCATGTTGAGCCTGCTCGTACATAAACAGCTATGCATGTTGATAGCCTGCTGGTACATAAACAGTCATGCATGTTGGCAGCCTGCTGGTACATAACTTGTTATACATGTTGACAGCCTGCTGGTACATAAACAGTTATGCATGTTGGCAGCATACTGGTACATAAATTGATATGAATGTTGACAGCCAGTTGGTACATAAACAGTTATGTATGCTGACAGTCTGCTGGTACATAAACAGTTATGCATGTTGACAGTCTGCTGGTACATAAACAGTTATGCATGTTGACCACATGTTGCTTCATGGACATTATGCATACCGACAGCCTGCTGGTACATAAACAGTTATGCATGTTGACAACCTGCTGGTACAGCAACAGTTATGCATGTTGGCAGCATACTGGTACATAAACAGTTATGAATGTTGACAACCTGCTGGTAGAGAAACAGTTATGCATGTTGACAGCATACTGGTATGTAAACAGTTATGCATGTTGACAACCTGCTGGTAGAGAAACAGTTATGTATGTTGACAGCCTGCTGGTACAGAAACAGTTATGCATGTTGACAGCATACTGGTTCATAAACAGTTATGAATGTTGACATGACAGCCTGCTGGTACATAAATTGTTATTCATGTTGACTGCATGCTGGTACATAAACAGTTATGCATGTGGACATGCAGGTACATAAACAGTTATGCATGT
This sequence comes from Cyrtodaria siliqua, assembly GCA_037043455.1. Taxonomy (NCBI): domain Eukaryota; kingdom Metazoa; phylum Mollusca; class Bivalvia; order Adapedonta; family Hiatellidae; genus Cyrtodaria; species Cyrtodaria siliqua. The sequence continues at coordinate 20,026 of JAWPHD010008589.1, read as the reverse complement.
TGGCATGCATGTGTATAACCAGGTATGCATGTTGTAGGCATGCCAGTTCATGAACAGCTATGCATGTTGACAGCCTCCTGGTACATACACAGTGATACAGGTTGTCAGCCTACTGGTGCATAAACAGTTACACATGTTGACAGTCTGCTGGTACATAAACAGTTATGCATGTTGGCAGCATACTGGTACATAAACAGTTGTGCATGTTGACAGTCTGCTGGTACATAAACAGTTGTGCATGTTGACAGTCTGCTGGTACATAAACAGTTATGCATGTTGACAGCCTGCTGGTATATAAACAGTTATGCATGTTGACAGCCTGATGGTAAAAAAACAGGTATGCATGTTAACAGCCTGCTGCTACATAAACAGTTAAGCATGTTGACAACATGCTGGTACATAAACAGTTATGCATGTTGGCAGCATACTGGTATATAAACAGTTGTGCATGTTGACAACCTGCTGGTAGAGAAACAGTTATGCATGTTGACAGCATGCTGGTACATAAACAGTTGTGCATGTTGACAACCTGCTGGTAGAGAAACAGTTATGCATGTTGACAGCATGCTGGTAAATAAACAGTTATGCATGTTGACAACATGCTGGTACATAAACAGTTATGCATGTTGGCAGCATACTGGTACATAAATCATTATGCATGTTGATTGCATGCCGGTAAATAAAAAGTTATGCATGTTGACATGCAGGTACATAAACAGTTATGCATGTTGGTATGCAGGTACATAAACAGTTATGCATGTTGACATGCATGAGTATAAACAGTTATGCATGTTGTCAGCATGCCAGTTCATGAACAGTTATGCGGGTTGACAGCCGCCTGGTACATAAATAGTTATGCATGTTGACAGCCTGCTGGTAAATAAACAGTTATGCATATTGACAGCCTGCTGGTACATAAACAGTTATGCATGTTGACAGCCGCCTGGTACATAAACAGTTATGCATGTTGACAGCCTCCTGGTATATAAACAGTTATGCATGTTGACAGCCGCCTGGTAAATAAACAGTTATGCATGTTGACAGCCTGCTGGTACATAAACAGTTATGCATGTTGACAGCTGCCTGGTACATAAACAGTTATGCATGTTGACAGCATGCTGGTCATAAACAGTTAGATATGCATGTTGACAACATGCTGGTACATAAACAGTTATGCATGTTGACAACATGCTGGTACATAAACAGTTATGCATGCTGACAGCCTTCTGGTACCCCAAGCAAACGTAAAAAATGCATTTGCGTTTGTGCAGCGTTTAACAATCACATCTCCCTAGATTAATATATTGTTTTTGCCCAAATTATATAATTCTTAAAAGTTTATGCAGCTCTTGCAGTAAAGTACCGGAAGTAGGCAGTAAGACTTACTGGCTCTGCAACAAAATGTAATTTTGGAATTAAAAGCGAGTGGATTGTGGTAATTATCGAATCAACCGTGTTCAAAAGAATAATAATAGCAGTTACCCGAAAAAGTGAGATGAGTTTACCTGCATTTTGGAAAAAGTTCTTCAAAAAACGCAAATGCGATGTGAATTTTTAAAAAAAAATGCATTTTTTAAAAATTTCAGTGGTAGCGTTTGTTTCAGTGTTTAGCATTTAAAAAAAGCATTCATCATTCACTCAGCATTAATTTTGAATTCAGTGTATAGATCGTGCATCGTTCATTTTCCATTCTCTATTCATTCTGCATTTGTTTTGCATTTATTTGCACTATTTCCAGGCAAACCATACCTTTATGATTCCTTTCTGGAAGTCATCCTTGAGGCGCTGGTTTTTCCAAGGTTTAAAGTTATCAACGGAAGAGATAATGGAGAGGACGATCTTGGGGTTCCTCATTCCCCAGTACTTGGACATGAAATCCGTCACCCGATGCATCGGAGTGTCAAGCCCCACACACATGTAGTGTTTCTTTACCTGAAAACAGATATAATTATACTCTTCCTAAGCTTTATCCAATGTAATAAATTCCTATCACTAAAATGTGTTTCATACAGCTTCCAGTAGTCAGTAAAGTTCACCTATGAAGTTTCATGAGATTTGCTTAGAGGAAGCGGAGTTATGGAGCGATCAAGGTTTTTCATTATCGGGTCCCATTAACCTTGACTTTTGACCTACTGACCTCAAAATCAATAGGGGTCGTCATCTCACCAAAGGCAATCAACCTATAAAGTTTCATGAGATTTGCTTCTGGGGGACAGGAGTTATGGAGCGGACAAGGATTTTCATTATCGGGTGCCGATTACCTTGACCTTTGACCTACTGACCTCAAAATCAAGAGGGGTCACCCTCTCACCACAGGCAGTACATCAAATGAAGTTTCAGGAGTTTGCTTCAGGGGGATAGGAGCTATGGTGCGGACAAAGTTTTTCATTATTGGGGACCGGTGACCTTGACCTTCAATCTACTGACCTCAAAATCAAAAGGGGTCATCCTCTCACCACAGGCAGTTCACCTATGAAGTTTCATTAGATTTGCTTCAGGGGGACAGGAGATATGGTGCGGACAAGGTTTTTCATTATCAGGTCCAAGTGACCTTGACCTTTGACCTACTGACCTCAAAATCAAAAGAGGTCATCCTCTCACAACATGCAGTTCATCTAGAAAGTTTCATGATATTTGCTTCAGGGGGAGAGGAGGTGTGGACAAGGCTTTTCATTATCGGGACCCAGTGACCTTGACCTTTGGACTACTGACCTCAAAATCAATAGGTGTCATCATCTCACCACACGCAGTTCACCTATGAAGTTTCATGAGATTTGCTTATGGGGGAGAGGAGTTATGGTGCGGAAAAGGGTTTTAATTATCAGGTCCTGGTGACCTTGACCTTTGACCTACTGACCTCAAAATCAATAGGGGTCATCCTCTCACCACAGGCAGTTCACCTATGAAGTTTCATGAGATTTGCTTCAGGGGACAGGAGTTATGGCGCAGACAAGGTTTTTCATTATAGGGTCGCAGTGACCTTGACCTTTGACCTACTGAACTTAAAATCAATATTGTTCATCCTCTCACCACAGGCAGTTGAACTATGAAGTTTTATGAGATTTGCTTCAGGTGGAGAGGAGTTATGGAGCGGACAAGGTTGCATCTACAGACAGACAGACGTACAGACAGGGTGAAACCAGTATACCTTGTATAAACAGTCATTTATTCAATTCATTCCATTCATAAATCCTACCCTATCCCATCCCACCCAGCCAGAACCCACCACCCACAGTTTTTGTATAGTTTGCAAAAAAATATAAAATAACCGCTGCTTTAAAACATTTAGGAAAAGTTCTTTATTTCCAACACCTTGCAGTAACCACACGTAAAAAAATCCAAGCTTAGTTAAAGCTTTTTAAACTAAAAATGCCACTAAAGCCTGACATATATACCCCCGTCTCTATCACTTTGAGCCGTACACTTCATTGCACAAATATAGTTTTCCTTTACGATCACATTCATTTGATACCGAATCATCACAAATATATGAAAACATTCCATAGGAAAATGAATGGGTCACACAATAATTTCCACTGTATGTTATATCTGTTAAATATGTCATAAACTTCAAAGGGCTGCAACTCAGGTATAAATGATCAAATCAAGAATATTTTCCTTCACTCTAATGTTCACATTATCCTCAGTCATCTTCCAAAATATTAAAACAAGAGGCCAAAGAGGGCCTGTGGACGCTCTACTGGCTAACATGGCTCTTATAACATCAATGAAGAGAGTGACTGCAATCTACGTTTTTTTGAAAGTTTTGGGCAAAATACAGCATTTTTAACTAAATCAAGGGCCATAACTAAAGAATCTGGTAAAGTCGGTAAAGATCAGACAAAAAATGAAGGCCCTACCGTATTAACGAAGCAAAATATAGCATTTTTAACTAACTTCTCTGTTACTGGTCCGATCTGGATAGTTTTCAAACTTGGCCGAAAGAGCTAAAAAAAAAAAAAAAATAAAAAAAAAAAAAAAAACAAGCGGTCAATGACCTTGAAGCTCTACTGATAGGTTTTTGATAGCTAGATCAGCATTCCTGTGAAGTTTCATGAAAATCCGTCAAGTAGTCTCGGAGGAGTAGTCGCTACAAGTTTTCATTAAATAACTCTATGTAAACAAAGATGGCCGCTGGCAGCCATGTTTAACGTCGAATCAAAACAATTTTCGACAAGGATCAACATCATGTCATACTGATCATTTTAGGAAAAGACGCATATCAATATCACTTATAGTTTTCAAGAAGTGGTCGCTACAAACTTGTTATTAGCCGTGGCGGCCATCTTGCATTTCCGGCCGACCTGAAATTATGCTAGGATCAATTAGACATCAAGAGCAACATTCCTGTGAAGTTTCATGAAAATCCGTCAAGTAGTTTCAGAGACGTAGTCGCTACAAGTTTTCATTATATAACTCTACGTAAACAAAGATGGCCGCTGGCGGCCATGTTTAACATCGCATCAAAATAATTTTCGACAAGGATCAACATCATACCATACTGATCATTTTAGAAAACGTCCCATATCAATATCACTTATAGTTTTCAAGAAGTACTTGCTACAAACATGTTTTTTGAAAATCTATTTTTAGCTGTGGTGGCCATCTTGAATTTCCGACCAAACTGAAATGTTGCTAGGATCATTTAGACATCAAGAGCAACATTCCTGTGAAGTTTCATGGAAATCCGTTAAGAAGTTTCAAAGTAGTAGTCGTTACAAGTTTTTACTAAATAACTCTATGTAAACAAAAATGGCCACTGCAGCCATGTTTAACGTCGAATCAAAACGATTTTCGACAAGGACCAACATCATGTCATGTTGATCATTTTAGAAAAAGTCCCATATCAATATCACTTAGAGTTTTCAAGGAGTAGTCGCTACAAACTTGTTTTTTAAAAATCTATATTTAAATTTGGTGGCCATCTTGGATTTCACATCAACATGAATTTTTGCTAGGATCAAATAGACTTCATGGGCAACATTTCTGTAAAGTTTCATGAAAATCCATTCAATAGTTTCAGAAGAGTAGACGCTACAAAAAAACCGTTTACGGACGGACAGATGGACGGACGGACGGACGACGGACACACCGCACCACGGCATAAGCTCTGCTGATCTCTGATCAGTAGAGCTAAAAAAATTAAAATAAACAAGAGGTCAATGACCTTGAAGCTTTACTGATTGATTTTGATTTCAGGAAGTAGTCGCTACAAACTTCGTTTTTTGAAAATTTATTTTTAGCCGTGGCTGCCATCTTGAATTTCAGGCCGACCTGAAATTTTGCTAGGATCAATTAGACATCAAGAGCAACATTCCTGTGAAGTTTCATGAAAATCCATCAAGTAGTTTCAGAGGAGTAGTCGCTACAAGTTTTCATTATATAACTCTATGTAAACAAAGATGGCCACTGACAGCCATGTTTAACATCGAATCAAAACGATTTTTGACAAGGACCAACATCATGTCATGCTGATCATTTTAGAAAAAGTCCCATATCAATATCACTCATAGTTTTCAAGAAGTAGTCGCTACAAACTTGTATTCTGAATTATTTTTTTAGCCGTGGCGGCCATCTTGAATTTCCGGCCGACCTGAAATTTTGCTAGGATCAATAAGACATCAAGAGCAACATTCCTGTGAAATTTCATGAAAATCCGTCAAGTAGTTTCAGAGGAGTAGTCGCTACAAGTTTTCATTATATAACTCTATGTAAACAAAGATGGCCGCTGGCAGCCATGTTTAACGTTGAATCAAAACAATTTTCGACAAGGACCAACATAATGTCATGCTGATCATTTTAGAAAAAGTCCCATATCATTATCACTTATAGTTTTCAAGAAGTAGTCGCTACAAACTTGTTTTTTAAAAACCTATTTTTAGATTTGGTGGCCATCTTGGATTTCACATCAACATGAATTTTTGCTAGGATCAACTAGACTTCATGGGCAACATTTCTGTACAGTTTCATGAAAATCCATTCAGTAGTTTCAGAGGAGTAGTCGCTACAAAAAAAAGTTTACGGACAGACAGACGGACGGACGACGGACACCGCACCACGGCAATCAAGGGCCATAACTCCGCTGTTACTGGTCCGATCTGGCTGGTGTTCGAACTTGTCCCAGATTTCATTGACATTAACAATCTGATAAAGTTTGGTAAAGATCGGATGAAAAATGAAGGCCCTAACGTCTTAACGAGGCAAAATATAGCATTTTTAACTAAACCAAGGGCCATAACTCCACTGTTACTAGTCCGATATGGCTGGTTTTCGAACTTGTCCGAGCTTTCATTGACATTAACAATCTGATAAAGTTTGGTAAAGATCGGATGAAAAATGAAGGCCCTAACGTCTTAACGAGGCAAAATATAGCATTTTTAACTAAATCAAGGGCCATAACTATAATTTCATAACAGAACGAGATCACACAGTCGATGACGTGTCACCGCAAATTCCCGCATCCGCCGTAAAGTGTTTAGGCCCAGTAAAGTGTATATATGGTTACAGGGCGGGGATCTCAACATTTTTCAAGTTATGACCTAGGGGCTATGTTCCCCGTGTTGAAGACAAACCCCGAGGATAATGTTTGTTGGATGGCTGTATCTGTCTGATCATGCCCAGCATGTGTATATTATGGTCTTAGGGTGGGGATCTCAACAGTTTCCAACTTATAACCTAGGGACTATGTCTCCAGGGTGGGGACAGACCCCAAAGCCGATGCTGGTTGGATGGTTGTATATACTGTTCGTACTCGGTAAGTGTATAACTGTGGTTTTAGAGAAGAAAATCTTTTAAGTTTTTTCCTTACATAAGTCTGTAAAACATGTGATCCCTGGGGTGAAGCAGAATTTGATCCCATGGTCTCCATTAGAACAAACTTGAAAGAAGACAATATGCGTATGATATATGCAAAATATTAAACCTCTTGTTCATGTAGTTTCAGAGAAATTAAAAAAAAAATCCTATACAACTTTTTGTAAAACTACGAATACTGGAGTGGGGTCAGAATTGATCCCAGTGTCACCATTTGAACAAACCCGGTACAGGACCGTAAGCTTATGATAAATGCATAATATTAAACCTCCAGCTTTTGTAATTTCAGAGCTTTTTTTTTTAATTTTACCCTATATAAAACTATGTAAAACATGTGACGGGGCAGGGAGGAGGGAGCCCAACCCCAATATGGGTGAAGTATGAATAAGATGCATAATGCTATAAGAAATCCCAACCAAAATTATAGATATATACAACAACTTACAGGCAAACCTTGATCTGCCTTTATTGCACATTTTATGGGCCATCACAATTTGGGTTGCATGGGAGCCCAGAAGGAATTTGCAGAAGACAAAATTACTTACGTAACCTTTTACAACATACTATAAGGAAACCAATTCCCAAATTTAGTTGAGCTAGGACAAGCAATGTAAGAGATATATAGACCTGTAAACACAGCATACACGCAAAATTTGATGTGAAATAGACACATTTTAAGGGCTATCAAAATTTGGGTTCCATGGTAGCCCATGGGTTACAGGAACCAAAATTGCTTACGCAGCCCTTAAGTTAATGTTATAAGGAAGCCCGTGGCTAAGTTTGGTTGTGCTAGAATAAGAAATGTAAGAGACATAGACTTGTAAACACAGCTTACACGCAAACCTTGATGTGGGATGCCGACGTGATTACATCAGCTCTTATTCTTCGAATAGTTGAGCTAAAAATGAGTACTTAACCCATGAGACAGTAAACATATATATATATACCAAATATCAAAGCAAGACCTGCAATATCCCAGAAATAATATGAACTTGAAGAGGGTGGGGAGGGGAAGTGAAGTGTTACTGAATAAGAAAAAAACAGAAATAATACATCATTTTCATTGTGGGATGTCCAAGGTAGAGATTGTGTGGGTGGGGGAGGTTTGGGGGAGGGATTGGAACAGAACAGGATGCAGATATGGTAACTGAAGAGAAACCAAAAAGATAGAACAAAAAATTGTGTATTTATCTTGGGTCATGGTGGTGGTGTAGGAGTGGGGAAGGTGTGTGGTTTATGGGGCTAATGACGGCTTGCCATTGTTATTTGATGTATGCAGTGAGTTTCATTGAAATATATGAAGCTGCTTAAAAACTTTAACAGAAACTCTCTCTTAAGATGAAAAAAAATTAAATAAAAATGTATGGAACATGTGTCTGTAAGTGTCCTTGATGACTATGATGACACTTGTCAGGCTCCTTTGACAGAGATATATGGATAGTGGGTATTGAAATAAAATTGAAGAAATTCTAAGTCGAAAAGGGGTTACACCTTTTCTCAAATACAATACAGAAAATATTTATCCAGAAAAAGGGCCATAATTTTGCTAAAATGCAAAACAGAGTTAATATGAAACATATATCTACTAGTGCCCTTGATATTCCAAGCTTTACTGAAGTTTTGTTGATGTACGACTTTTAGTTGTTAAAATACACGGTCTTGTCAAAAAAGAACTTAAACGAGAAATTCAAAGTAACAAAAGGGCCATGCTTTTTTAAATGCAATACAGAGTTATGGAACATGTGTCTACCAGTGTCCTTGATGGTACTGATGACATATTTCAAGTTTCACTGTCCAGTGGTTGCTGAAATAATTGGACTTGGCCAACAACTGAAAACCCACATCGATGCAGACGTCGAGTAGATCTACAACAGCTCTTCTTATTCTACAAATAGTAAACTTAAAAAAGAAATTCTGGCTTTCAAGTTGACAACAAAAAAATTCTGGCTGGTGTACTAGGCAAAACCAAAATCCCGGCTTTAAAGAAATTAAAAAAAATATTCCGGCTTATAGGAAAATCCCAGGTCCCACCCCATCCCCCGAAATCAAAATGGTCGGTCCCTTACATGCTGAATATTGCCCACCAATTAGAAGAAGAAGGGCAATTCATTACATTCCAGAAAGATGTGTCAGAAAACATGGAATATAAATGTAAGAGGGATAATTCTGTATTTTAAGCTTAAGTCAAAGTTATGGTTCTTGTTCTGTGCACTTTCTCTGAATTGGTCTCTATCATTATGTCAAATTTCATTCCATACATAAAGTACCTTTTTCAAATTATGCTCTGGACATGAAGTATAAGTATAAAATATAAAGGGCAATAACTATCATTTGAATAAGGGCAGAGTTATGGTTCTTAATCTCTGTACTTCCTCTCATTGCCCTTTATCATTGTGTAAAGTTTCATTCCAATTACATAAGTAGTTTTCAAGTTTTGCTCCAGACAAGAATTATAATTAAAATAAATAACTGTAATATTAATGAAGATAGAATTATGACTCTTACACTATGCGTTTCTACTCATTGCCCTCTATCATTGTTTTATTCCAATCCCTTTAGTGGGTTTTAAATTATGCTCCAGACATGAATTATAAAATTATAAAATTATTGTTTCAATGAGCAATAACTGTAATTTGAATGGAGAGTTATGGTTCTTGTAGTCTGCGCTTGGATGGCAGTCAGCAAGACACAGCGGTGACTGTATGCCTTCCTGAAATGTTTAGGGAAGCATAAAAATTGGATGAATTCCAGCAAGTAAGGGGATCACAAGCACAGTGTTTTAAGGGGAAAGCAACTCGTGTTTGGATACCCACCTCTATCATGTCGGTAGTGTTCTTAACAAATCGTATATTTCCACACTGTAGCGGCGCATCACCATAGGTGGCGCTGTCCTGCGTGTTCACCGAGTACCCAGACTGCAAGGTCTGCTGATTTTCATCTACCTGTTTGAGAATGTCGTCTAAGTCTATTTCCATACTTTTGTGAAGTGTACTGTCTGACCCTTTACTGGTAGGCTCTGTTACTGTAAACGTATAGAGGATGATAAAGGTAACAAGAAGGCCAAACCGATAACATAATTTGTCAAATTGTCTCGACACATGCAATAGTTACACAAATGTGTGAGACAAAAAGCAAGGGCTGAGCACTGTTGAGCCATTAGTGAGTGGCCCAAGGTTGTGGTGGATATAATTTGAGTTTCAAGTAAAATATCGCAACTTTAGCAATTACAACTTCCGAAAATAAAAAAAATAAAATAATACTAACGTCATGACCCCCATTATCGTGGTATTCCCATTATCGTGGTACGTCATTACACGTGATATTTATTATATATGACGATGAGTGACGTCACAGCTCGTGAGCTATTTTTACCAGAAGGGAACCCCCAACACTGTTGGAATATAAAAAGTAAATCAACTGCATCAATTTTCCTGAAGTATTAAAAAAAGTATAAATCTGTTAAAGAACAACTGTTTTCTAAGTTTGGACAATGTTTCTACCTCATATATATCCCCTAGCAAAGTTACTTCGTGTTTACATGCATCCGTCTGTTGTCCCAGTCTGCAGACGCTGCTTCTACTGGGTCTCACCAGTTCGGACTATTTCATTTTTTCTGAAGGGGTATTCATAAAAAGGCATTGCGTAGCACATACCGTACTTCCTATAATAAAGAGCATTTACTCTGCCAAGCCAAATTCTTGATGATTGAAAAAAGAGCGGTCATGGACTGGCTTTTGAACCTTGTGTTTTTGATTTAAAATAATTATATAACATAAAAAATGCCTATATTTAATCAAAAATCTTACTATATGTACAATGTTTGGAGTTATACAGTAGCAAAACCATGAGCTGGTCAAGTGATCTGTTGTAATACGCAAAAAGTCGGTAAGTAAACACGTGTCCGCTACAATTATCCAATTTAAGATTTAGCTGATATTATATATGTAAATCATGTTTACATCAATTAAACCTTGTCTGAATAAAGTTTTAATTAACTTCACAACATGGTTTACCCTTAAGATGTCTCATTTGGATAATTTTCGAATTGCCACGATAATGGGGACCCTTTGTCAATAATGGAATCTTCCGACCCAATCGGAATAGTTCACGACATCCGGTAAAAAGTGATTCACGGGAGACAATTTTGTCACGGGAGACAATTTTGTCAATGTAAACAAAGATGATATATTACTGAATTCAGAGGTGTTTGAAATCGAGAACAATTAAGAATGGTTGTAGCGCAGTTCACGTTTCACCACGATATACCACGATAATGGGAGTCGTGACGTTATTACTATTATTATTTTTATATATAAAATATAAGAGTTCATAATGTACATAAAATATGTCATTGTAAATAGTATATACAAATCAGACCATTATCTACAAACCAAATCCACCAAGAAAGATGAGTTTTAGGACTTTAAAGTACGATCCATAATTTTATAAGCAACGTAGCTAGTAGCTACACATATCAAGTAAAATATACCCATATCTAGGCTCACAATACATAATAAACATAACAAATAAAATTCTAAATAGTATAATACAATACAAACCTAAATATATAACTGAAATCTTCGAACTAAGATGAGTTATAGGACATAAAAGTATGAATTCCATCTTATAAGTAACCTTGCTATACAAATCAACAAAAATAAATATACCAATATATCTCGGTTCAGTATACATAATAAAGAATTGAATTGGGGTTTTAAGGCACACCAAAACAGGAAAGGTTATATGGCGCCTAATAGGAATGAACATGCCAGGCTCATCCTCCATGTACATCGAGATAAAATATGGAGAATGGGCCTAGAACCTTCTCACCTGCAGAGTTGCTGCATATTCTATTGTAGACACTCCATTCACGCTGGAGCCACAAAACATATTTCTAAATACAGTATATGGGACTCGTTACCGTAAAGAGACAAATGTCAAGTCTTGAAGTATTTAAATTAACGCCTCGATTAATTATTCCAGTATAATTTTTACTTTAAAGGGACACATGGCAATCTTGAAGTCATTATCAAGCATTAAAATTAGCCTATCGCTTTATTAAACTGGCATCGTTTTGACTTTAAATCTGCTTGCATATATTTCAATATAATTTCGAGTTTTCAACTTTCCTTCGTTGTTCCACCATAGGCTTGAATATATTATTGGTGAAATGTAATCTACAGTTAGCAATATGCAAAAACAATTTGCTTTATACAATTCTTATAATTAATATTAATGATTGAACAAATGCAATTAATGTAGAAAAACTAACGGGATGCCATGAGTTTTTAAAAAATAAAGATTGTGTGTCCCTTTAAAACTGCTTGCATACATTTAAACAAAAGATAATACAACTTGGAGCCTTCAAAATGAATTCATTACTCTACTATCATTTTAAATATATTCTTGGTGCAATATAATCAACATTAAGTAATATATTCAAAAGCAATTTACTTTTAATTATTCGTATAATTATTAACAATAATCGTAAATAAGAAAGTTATACGGATAAACGAACGAGATGCCGCATTTTCAAAAATAAAGACTGCCATGTGTCCCTTTAAGGGCTTAAAAACTTATTTATGGTGTTGTAGTTTTTGGTTTAAACTTATTTATTTTACATCGATTGTAACGAAAGCTTAAACTTATTTGAATCACTCTCGATGTTTTCCTGGGTAGAACCAGTACTGAGCAAATGCAGATAAAGTGTCTTGCTCAGGGACACAATGCATATGGCAATGGCGGGGATCGAACCCACGACTTTTCGATCATGGGTCCAATGCTCTACCACTAGACCACAATGCTCCACTATGGTGGTGAAGATACTTACATATATGACATACTGACTTCGTAGCAAACGACACATTATCGTCTAAAAGTGGTTGTCTTTGTCCGAGACTGCATTCCATGTCTGGATCCATTGGTATTGACATATCGGATGCAAATTCGGACATGTTGAACTGAGTCTCCGGCTCAACGCTCTCTCGATTGAGGTTTCCAAAGGAATCACGGCTGCCCACACTATGTGACGGTGTTTTACCGACATACTTTCTCCGACTTGACACACTGACAGGAATGCTCTGTGAAGGGCTTACTGAAAATCTGCCCGTAATTTTATGATGGCTACCTACGATTTGCGCTACAGGGGTTGGATAAGAAGCCTGCTGAACAGTATGCTTGGGTATTATCACAGTGTGTTGTGTGGGCTGGTGGAAACCATCGTCTGAGTTAAGGCTATCATTAGAGTTTTGAGAAGAATGTGAAGACTCGCGTCTTGACTTTTTGTCAGAACAAATACTCATTCGCTGTTCAGACAATTGAAGGCCCTTTGGGCGGGACACCTGGCTTTGTGGTGAGTCTACGTCCTGCTTGGTACCCACTGATGTGGACGGAGTGAGAGCCGTGGTGGTCGAAATTGCCAGACTCTTTATTGATGATGCTTTTGATATTTCTCCTGAAATGTATTAATGTATTAAAAATTCTAACTATCATACATATTGAAAGAAATAATAGAGTTTAATTAAAACTGGTAAACTAAACTTTAAAAATCCAGCAGAAAAAAGTTTCAAGGAATCTAGTAACCGATTTAGCAGTCATGTCAATATAATTTCAAACAAACTTTATTATTGACATTTGTGAAAAACTTGGGAAAATACTAAGTTATCTGACCTTAGACCAAAAACACACCCATTGGATGCTATGTCTTGAATTTGCTTAGGTTATGTCAAAAGGAAACAAGAGCTGTCGGAGAACAGCGCAGCTCGACTATTCGATTTTTCAGAGAATAATAAATTATATAGCTAGTATGTAAAAAATATATATGTGTAAGAATTGACTAAAACAACACAGAAATATGTAAAAAAAATAAAAATAAAAAATTAGTTTCAGTTGAAGGGGGGAGGGTGGGGGTTGAGGGGCAGGGGTGAGGGGGGTGGGTGTGGAGCGGGCAACATATGTGTAAGAATTGACTAAAACAACACAGAAATATGTAAAAAAAATAGGGAGTGGGGGGTGGGGGGGGGGGGGAGCGCTCATGCCCCAATATCGGTGAAGTATGAATAAGATGCATAATGCTATAAGAAATCCCAAACCAAAATTATAGATATATACATGCTTACATGCAAACCTAAATCTGCCATTATTGCACATTTTATGGGCCATCACAATTTGGGTTCCATGGGAGCCCAGAATTTGCAGAAGACAAAATTATTTATCCAACCCTTTACAACATACTATAAGGAAACCAATTCCAAAATTTAGTTAAGCTATGACAAGAAATGTAAAAGATATAGACCTGTAAACACAGCTTACACGCAAAATTTGATGTGAAACAGACACATTTTAAGAATTTGGGTTCCATGGTAGCCCAGGGGTTACAGAAACCAAAATTACTTAAGCAGCCCTTAAAATAATGCTATAAGGAAGCTAATGGCCAAATTTGGTTGTGCTAGGGTAAGAATTGTAAGAGATATAGACTTGTAAACACAGCTTACACGCAAAATTTGATGTGAAATGGGACACATTTTATGGGCTATCATAATTTGGGTTCCATGGGAGCCCATGGAGTTACAGGAACCAAAATTAGTTAAGCAGCCCTCAATATAATGCTATAAGGAAGCCCATGGATGCTATAAGGAAGCCCATGGCCAAATTTGGTTGTGCTAGGATAAGAAATGTAAGAGATATAGACTTGTAAACACAGCTTACACGCAAACCTTGATGTAGGACGCCGACGCCGACCCCTTGGTAATTACATAAGCTCTCTTATTCTTCGAATAGTCGAGCTAAAAAGGCATCATGTGCAAAATTCATGCAAAATGTTAGAGAAATCGGCCCAGAAGTTTCAGATAAGTATCGTCACGAGTGTTTCTCATATAACTATATGTAAACAAAGATGGCCTCTGGCGGACATGTGATGTTGAATCAAAATGGGTTTTGTTTTGATACTTATCTAAAACTTTCGGGCTGATTTCTCTAACATTTTGCATGAATATTGTACATGATGCCTTTTTAGATCACCTGAGCCGTCGTTATTTGGTATATATTTTTAGCCATTGTGGCCATCTTGGATTTCAGGCTGACCTGAATACATCAATTACAGTTTTTGAGAAGTAGTCACAGAGCTGTAGATAATTTTTGACTGCAGTGAGTATTTACCTGTCAGATTCAAAATGAATGAGTAACAAGGAACTTGTTAGAGCGAACAATTTCTTTAAATAGTTTATGCTTTCAAAACGGATTTGAATTAATACATTTTAAAAGAAACAACTATTCTGATTAAATAGTAGATAAGTAAAAACAAAAGAAACACTGTATAACCTTAATATTAAGACACATGCTTGGAACAATTTTCATCATGTAAATATGGAATAAACTGTTCACAGGACAATACATACAAATATAATACTCATGATTTTTAGAAGTTTAGAGTATTTGTAGTAAGTTTATGAGTAACGATACTCACAATTTTAAAAAACTGAGGGGTTTTGTAAAAAAAAGTATGAGTAAAATACTCAAAAACTCAGCTCATCTACAGCTCTGAGTCATCACGAAATTGTCTCTGGAAAATCGTTTCATAGATGTGGCAGTAGGTAAGGCGCCCAGGCCCTTTCAGAGGGGAAAAAACGCGTGATTTTTTCGATTTAGGGGAAAAATTGCGTGCATTTGGTTGTTTTGAGAGGAAAATTAAAATTGATTAAAAAGGCATTTTAATCTTTAATTTAATTTTGTCCATAATCATGTTTATCCAATGATATGTTACTAACTTTAAAAAAGTAGTCATTACTATAAAATACCAAATAAAGTATGAATAAAAAACTTCTTTATTTATAGTCACACTAATAAAAAATATGATATCACTGACATTCCTTCCACAAAAACAAGCAAAAGAACATTAAAAACTGTCACATTTTGCGCAGAAGCATGATCAGGGTCTACCAGTAATATATCTTCCGTATTAGAGCCTCCGGGAGCGGGACTTGGGGTGCATTGCTTGACAAAATATTTTGTTATAGAGTTGTCATTTTTATCTGTTTTAATTTTCTTGCAGTAATTTTGCCAGTTGTGCGACATCGCTGATAAAAATTCACAAAATATACCGGAAACCACAACAGTTTCATTCCCTTGTTATTAGTCATTGTCGTAAAGGTAAACCGTAAAGTGTTCTACGATAAACAATTGCGAAGCGTCGAAGGTGATTTATCGTTTTTTTCGTCCATGATTTAGTATTATTAGTAAGGGGAACTTTCTGTAGAGGGGAATTTTTAACCTTAAATGGGGGAAAAATGTAGGTTCCCCAGATAGGGGAAGACGCCGGTATCCGACGTCACCGGCGTCACCGGCGTCACCGGCGTCAGTTATATATTAAAAAAAAAAACTGTCAATGGCCATGTGCGATCTTGAATCAAAATGAATTTTGTTTTAGGACCAAATACATGTCATCCAAGTTAATTTGGTAAAGGTTGCAAATCAATATCACTTATGGTTTTTGAGAATAGTTGCCACAAAATTGCCTTCTGAAAATATGTTTTTAGCCACGGTGGCCATCTTGTGATTTCAGGCTGACCTCAATTTATCAATTACAGTTTTAGAGAAGTAGAAGAATCAGAGAAAAATATCTGTTTGTATATTTCAATCTTGGCCAAACCAACGAAATGGCTGGACGGACAAACAAATGTTAAAACTTGTTCTTTGGTGTGTCCAATTTCTCAAGCACTGCAAGAGAAATGTACAAGACTTAACAATTACATTTTCATAACCTTGAAAATGAAACACTGAATTTGGGGGAAGGTGAAACCATCTTATTAAAAAACAAAACTGTATCAAGTTTGGTAAAAATCTACAACAGTTACTTAAGTAATCACATTAATGAGTAAAATGTCCTTCCTTCAACGTAAGTGCAATTATTGTATCGTATAAAGTTTCATAAGGGTGTATTATGCTTTTGAAGTTATTGCTCAGAATTTGTATTTCCATATGAGCTGGGGCGTCCGTGGCCGAGTGGTTAGAGTCTCTGACTTGCAATCACTTACCCCTCACCACTGTAGGTTCGATCCCTCAGGGGACTAGGAATCTTTATGTGAGGAAGCTATCCAGCTGGCTTGCGGAACGTCGGTGGTTCTACCCAGGTGCCCGCCCGTGCACGAAAATTGCCCGGAGGGGCAACTGGGGTCTTCCTCCACCAGTGGAAGCTGGAAAGTCGCCATATGACCTTAGCTGTTGGTGCGACTATAAAATCCAATTCAATTCAATTCCATATGAGCTAATGGTGACCTTGACCTTTGACAGACTGACCACAAAATTAACTAGAGCTGTCGCCTTAAAAATTGCGACAAATATACCCCTGCTACCACCCTACTGTTTGAGTAAAGATTGAGTGGAATGGGATTTTCATGATCAGGTAATGGTGGCCTTGACCTTTAACCTATAGACCTCAAAACCAATAGGGGCCATCTTTTCATCACACTCAGGCAATCCACCTATTAAGTTTCATGAGATTTGCTTCAGTGGGAGAGGAGTTATGAAGCAGACAAGATATTTCATTATCGGGTCCCGGTGACAACGACCTTTGCCCTACACAAGAAATGAGGAAGACAGAGTCAAAAAAAGCAAAATATACCATTTATCAATATATCAACGGCCATGACTAGCCCAATCTAGTTGCATTTCAAACTCGCTCAAGCTTTCATTATATATCAACAATATGGCAAAGTTTGGTAATGAAAGATAGGAAGAAAGATGAAGGTCGTAGAGCGATTACAAGCAAAAAGTTTATAGACGACATACAAATGAAAAGCAGTCACAATAGCTCGCGTGAATCTTCTGCTCAAGTGAGCTAAAAACAGTGAAAATCTGAAGAAAAAAAATTTACAAACCAAGTTTTGACAGTGAGCAGTTTGTTCATATGACGGAAATAAAGTTTAATTCTACCTTCATGTGTTGCTGTATTTACTGTATTTGCCACATCTACCATCCTGCCGTTTAGCACCGCAAGTTCTGATTTTAATGCAGGTACAGTGTCCACATCTGTTATGCGGCCAATATCTGTACTCATGATGGTGGCTGGTTCTGATTTTAATGCAGATACAGTGGCCACATCTGCTGTGGGGCCAACATCTGTACTCTTGAAGACGGCTGGTTCTGATTCTAATGGAGATAAAGCGGCAACATCATCTGTGGTGTCAGCGTCTGTACTCATGATGGTGGCAGGTTCTGATTGTAATGCAGATACAGTTGCCACATCTGCCGTGTTGTCAACATCTTTACTCATGATGATAGCAGGTTCTGATTTTAATGAAGATAAAGTGGTCACATCTTCTGTGGTACTAGCATCTTTACTCGGGATGGTGGCAGGTTCTGATTTTAATACAGATGAAGTTGCCATATCTGCCGTGCTGTCAACATCTGTATTCATACTGACGGCTGGTTCTTCAAGGACTACATCACCTATATCAGCTGGGAAACATATAAGCAAAGTTCATAAAGATGAGACAATTACAACCGTTGATAATATACTAAATCCACTGCTTGTAATCTGTACACAAGTATACAGACAACTGTGTGCATGGACTAATAACGTAATAGATCACGTTTTTTTTTTCAAACAAATTATAGATACTTACCTTTAAAGTTTATTTTACACAAATACAATACTTTTTTTGCCTGTCACACATTCAACACAATATTATTTCCCATCTGTCACACATTCAACACAATATTATTTCCCATCTGTCACACATGGAAGACAAGATTATTTCCCATCTGTCACACATGGAAGACAATATCATTTCCCATCTGTCACACATGGAAAACAAGATTATTTTCCCATCTGTCACACATTGAAGACAATATTATTTCCCATCTATCACACATGGAAAACGAAATTATTTCCCATTTGTCATACATTGAAGACGAATATTATTTCCCATCTGTCACACATTGAAGACAATATTATTTCCAATCTGTCCACACATGGAAAATAAGATTATTTCCCATTTGTCATACACTGAAGACAATATTATTTCCCATCTGTCACACACTGAAGACAATATTATTTTCCATCTGTCACACTGAAGACAATATTATTTTCCATCTGTCACACATTCAACACAATATTATTTCCCATCTGTCGCACACGGAAGACAATGTTATTTCCCATTTGTCACACATGGAAGACAAGATTATTTCACATCTGTCATACATGGAAGACAATATTATTTCCCATCTGTCACACACTGAAGACAATATTATTTCCCATCTGTCACACATTGAAGACAATATTATTTCCCATCTGTCACACATGGAAGACAAGATTATTTCCCATTTGTCACACATGGATGACCAGATTATTTCCCAGCTGTCACACACTGAAGACAAGATTATTTCCCATCTGTCGCACACTGAAGACAAGATTATTTCTCATCTGTCACACATTAAAGACAATATTATTTCCCATCTGTCACACATGGAAGTCAAGATTATTTCCCAGCTGTCACACACTGAAGACAAGATTATTTCCCATCTGTCGCACACGGAAGACAATATTATTTCCCATCTGTAACACATGAAAGACAAGATTATTTCCTATCAATCACACACAAAAGACAACATTAGTTCACATTTGGCATACATGGATGACAAGGTTATTTCCCATCTGTCACACATTGTAGACAAGATTATTTCACATCTGTTCTTAATTTCAGTCATACATGGAAGGCAATATTATTACCCATTTGTCACACATGGAAGACAACATTATTTCACATCTGTCACACACGGAAGACAAGATTATTTCCCATCTGTCACACATTGATGAAAAGATTTTTTCCCAGATGTCACACATTGAAGACAATATTATTTCCCATCTGTCGCACAGGGAAGACTAGATTATTTCCCATCTGTCATACATGCATGACAAGATTAATGGCTCAATTTTTCAAAGAGGAACATCAACATTTATGCATTTCTTGTTACAATTTTTACTGTGATTATTTCCCATCTGTCACACATTTAAGATAAGATTATTTCCCAGCTGTCACACATGGAAGACAATATTATTTCCCAGCTGTCACACATGGAAGTCAATATTATTTCCCATTTGTAACACATGGAAGACAAGATTAGTTCACATTTGGCATACATGAATGACAAGGTTATTTCCCATCTGTCACACATTGTAGACAAGATTATTTCACATCTGTTCTTAATTTCAGTC
>JAWPHD010008588.1:0-113526 GCA_037043455.1 Cyrtodaria siliqua | reverse complement strand
TTGTATTTTTGAAAAGGTGTAGCCCCTTTTCGACTTAGAATTTCTTTTCTTTTATTTATTGGCAATCCATTTATTCCAATACCCACTAGCCATATATCTCCGTCAAAGGAGCTTGACAAGTGTCACTCAGAGTCATCAAGGACACTTACAGACACATGTTTCATAACCTTTTATTTCATTTTAGCCAGATGATGTTGTTTTTTTAACTTAGAGTTTCAGTTAAAGTTTTTAAACAGCTTCATATATTTCAATGAAACACACTGCATGCATCAAATGACAAAATAACATTAGCCCAATAAACCCCACAATTCCCTCACTCCTACACCACCATCACCACATATAAATAGACAAATATTTGTTATATTCTTTTGTTTACTCTTCAGTTACCACGTCTGCACCAACCCCCCCCCCCGCCCCCCTCCCCACCACCACCCTCCCTCATTAATTCTGGGGTGTTGAAGGTATTGTTTCGATATTTGGTATATGTTTACTGACCAGTGACCAACCCCTCCGCGCACCCCCTACACCCTCACCTCACCAGCACCTAACCTCCACAATTAAGACTTGACCTTATGAATAAACTGGCACCATGGTTGGTGAGACAGAAGTGTCAGTGGCCTTGTTTAAATTTGACTTTGAATAGTGGAGCATGCTGTCCTTTCGACAATTCTTGTTTAATATGGATCTTTCCATATATGGGGGATGGAACTCCATGTGCTAGTTTTAATCTTTAGTTATGGTTGTCCTTGTCTGCTTTATATGTGAGCCCCTTTTGCTATTCTAAATTACGTATTGATTGGATGTTTTGTTTGGTGATGTAGGGGATTGTCTTGTACTGGGCAATGACTACCATGTTCCATGCCATTCTTATTAACACTGGCATATAGCGCATAGCTTTGTCTGTAACCTGGCATTGCATGTGGCTGAAGCTGCTTCCTAAATCCACTTAATTGTTCATGATATTCACAAAGTCCATCGCACAAGTACCAGGACCCATGTATTGTAATACTGTCATGCATACCACATTGATTACTAAGATGTCCAAAGTACATCACATGTATAACTATCATGGCTACTCTTTACCACATTTTCTACTACCATGAATACTGTATATCACAAGTATAATACTACCATGACGTCTATATATCACATTGATTACTAGCATGTCCGAAGTATCACATAATGTATAACTATCATGGCTACTCTTTACCACATTTTCTACTTCCATGACCAATGTATATCACAAGTATAATACTACCATGACCTCTGTATATCACATTGATTACTAACATGTCCGAAGTATCACATAATGTATAACTATCATGGCTACTCTTTACCACATTTTCTACCTCCATGACCATTGTATATCACAAGTATAATACTACCCTGACCTCTGTATATCACATTGATTACTAACATGTCCGAAGTATCACATAATGTATAACTATCATGGCTACTCTTTACCACATTTTCTTCTTCCATAACCACTGTATATCACAAGTATAATACTACCATGACCTCTGTATATCACAAGTATAATCTACCATGAAATCTGTATATCACATTGATTACTAACATGTTCAAAGTATCACATAATGTTTAACTATCATGGATACGCTTTACCACATTTTCTACTACCATGACAAAGTATTACTATCATGACTGTATATCACATTTAATACTACCATGACTACCAAGACTAAATACCCGATTTATTACTACCATGACCACTAAATACCCCATTTATTACTACCATGACCACTAAATATCCCATGCATTACTACCATGAGCTATGCATACTACAATTACTATTACCATGACCGTTAATATCATATTTAATATTTATTAATAATGAATGACAAATTCCAGTGTTAAATACTTTTATATTCCCATTTTTGTAATATCTCATGTCGCTTGTAATGTCTCCATGGAGTGAGTCACTGAATGATAGTCTTTTTTTTGTGAAGTCAAAGCAATGCTGAACAGTGTATGTATACATGTACAAATAAAAAAAAGTGAACATTTACTAAAATGGCGAACACAGTATGCGCAACCTTCTGAAGATGATTTGAAAAGTTTACGCATGAGTTCACAGCTGAAGATTCCGAAAGAACACAAAAGAACAATCCGCAAAATTTATTTTCTAGGTGCTGAGAATAGTGATTTAATTTCAAAGGAGTATTTAGCAGGACCAAATTTCTTTTTCAAATATATTTTTCAGTACAATAAAATAAATAACCTTAGAAGGTTTACAAATATTCACTGTCACCCTCACAGGATTGCAATATTTACATACTACCATGACCAATGTATATCACATTTAAGCCATTATTTGTTATTATTTGTTTAACATCAAGACAGAAAATTGCTGTATGAGGAAGAGAAAAAAATAAAAATAAAAATTTGGTAAAGCATAGTTTTATTATTTAAATTTAAAGGAAGGGAATGAAATGTTTATTAAAATCTGGGAGGAGGTAAAAGCAATAAATTATCAAATTCCCTATGGAAAAATAAAATACCTAATTTCGTTTTGTGGTAGGATGGTTCGTAAAACAAATTTAAATAAAAAAATTATGGCCTTATTACAACCATGACTTATGTATACAACATTAATTATAACCATGACTTTATATCAATATCACATTCATTACTACCATGACCAATGTATACCAAATGTACTACCATGACCACTTTTACTACCACCATTGCCAGTGTATACCACATTTATCACATATATAACTACCATGACTACCGTATACCATATGTATTTCTACCATGATCTATGTACATCACATATATTACAACCATGAATACTATCAATCACAGTCTTCTACAACTCATTTCAACTGGAGATTTCGATAAACTTCTGAGCAGAAGCTGTGGATGAAGCTAGATTGTGGTTAAACATTTTCATGTTGAATCCAGTGGCTAATGGAGTAGATCTACATTTGACTGAAAATGGGGCCAGATTATTTTTTCCTCTAATTGGACTCACAACAAGATTATTTTTT
Organism: Cyrtodaria siliqua; assembly: GCA_037043455.1. Classification (NCBI taxonomy): domain Eukaryota; kingdom Metazoa; phylum Mollusca; class Bivalvia; order Adapedonta; family Hiatellidae; genus Cyrtodaria; species Cyrtodaria siliqua. Next base: position 110,515 of record JAWPHD010008588.1, on the reverse strand, counting down.
TCCAAGAATATGAGAGAAGGCTTGATTATTTTTTTTCAACAATTTCAGGGACTGTTTTTTTCCCCATCAAGTCAGAGCCAGGATATGGGCAAGGATATTTATTCAAAAAAATCCCCCCCACCCCCACAGACAGAAATCAAAATGGTCGGTACCTTAGGTCTATGGAAAGTGTGGGTATTACTCATATTGCGTACTCTTTGCTGGGGGCATGATGCTTTTACTTGCATTATCATGGATATTTATCACATATTTTACCCCCAAAATGGACACAGATTGGGCTAGACATGAACTTATGGACGAAAACCGGCTCGATGACCACTTCAAATTCCGAAAACTGAATTCTGTCCACTTTGGACGTCGATTATGTGCTATGAACGTTTAGCATGGGCATGACACGGGGATGGTTCTAAGCATCGGGCATATAGGTCTATTACATTGAATGACAGAAATAACCGAAATATACAAAGCAAGAGGTTGATTTTCAATTTACAACCATCTTACATGTTTTGCTAGCCCCATTTTGTTCAATCTACACGGTTTCGAAAAAGTCTACACTGTTTCGGCTATAGACAGTGATATTTGCTCCTCTCAATCATAACCGTCTCCATCCTCCCTCCTCACCCCTTACTTATGAACATGTTCTCTTTCTCATATGTTCATGGATATGTCACACACTATATTTTGATTAAAATAACATTTTTATTATGAATTTAAACGTTTAGATTGTGTCAAGCCATATATGAGGCCCTCCCAGTGGGGTCTGGACTTTGGTCTTTTACATATCGAGGGCTTTTTTTCTTCATAAACAGGGGATGATAGCAAAATAGCCTACTTTTTTCCCGCTTTGGCTCAGCAATTCCCCCTTTTTTATTATTATTTTATTTATTATGCTTATCATCATTTCTCCCTCTTACCTTCTCAACATCTGTTACGTTTGGTGGTACATTTATAGAAAACTAGACATCAAGAGCAACATTCCTATAAAGTTTCAGGAACATCCATCAAGTATTTTCAGACGAGTAGTCGCCACACGTTTTTCTTTTCCTATACTACTTTATGTAAACAAAAAAAAGCCATTGGCGTCCATGTTTGACATCAAATCAAATTAAAGGTTCCAAATCAATAAGGCTTAAACCTTATGTTTTTTAATTCTTCTCCAATAACGCGATAGGTTTCTCTTTTAAAAGCTAATATACAATTCCAGATCTTTTAGAAAAAAAAATAGCAACAACATGTTAGATATAAAATAAAACGTAAGATATAAGGCGTATATATACTATACTAGATGATATATTTATTGTTTATCATAAACTTAAACTGTGCAAGCCAATCCTCGGGAAAGTACATCTACACTAGTAACTTAAGTTGTTCTTTAATTTGCAGACATACTATACATGTTCACGTTGTCCAATTAGATTTAAAGTTTTCCATACTACTTTGGGTTTCAGCAATATGGTTCGATAAAATTGGAATCCAGCTGTTTATATTTAAATCCCGCTGTTTATATTTAAACAGTCATTGGAAACCCAGATATGATATATATACTGACATCGTCATACGATATGTTCCGTAATCCGGTTAGTTCCGCTGAACATTTTAGGCGGTGCCGATTGTGATGTGTAAATAATATACAATATGTTGATAATTTCCCTTTTATTCTCTTGAGTTATATATATATAAAGGCAATCATTCTGAGTCATGTATGTTTGTCAATAGATAATAAAATGTGTTAACACAAACGGACTATCTAATAGCTGATAGCAGTTACTGTTTTTGGAGTGGGATGGGACACAGAACGTTTAAAGGGACATGTGGCGATCCTGAAGACTCTATCAAGCATTAAAATTAGCGTCTCGATTGATTAATCCATTATCATTTTATTGCTTGCATATGAATGAATGACATTTTGAGTTTTAATGTGTTCATCTGATTCTTTATACAATATGTTTACTTCTATTATTGGTGCAATGTAACACTTTCTACTACCACTACTACAACAACTACTACTGCTGGTGGTGCTGTTGCTGCTGCTACTACTATTACAACTATAACTACTACTGCCACTACTACAACAACAACTACTACTGCTGCTGCTGCTGCGACTACTACAATAACAACAACTACTGCTGCTGCTTCTATATACTACTACAACTATAACTACTACTACCACTACTACAACAACAACTACTACTGCTGCTGCGACTACTACTACAACTATAACTACTACCACTACTACAACAACAACTACTGCTGCTGCTGCTGCTACTACTACAACTATAATTACTACTACCACAACTACTACAACTACTACTACTACTACTTCTACTACTACTACTACTACTACTACTACTACTATTAACACTACTAACACTAAATTCTAAATCAAAATGAAACTCGTTAAATATATTACATACAACACATTGTGGTCTTCAGGTATATTACATACAACACATTGAGGTCTTCAAGTATATTACATACCATACATTTTCTTTCATTAATAGGCACACCGTATTTAACCGGCAATCGCAGAGTCGGATATAGTTTCAAATCGGTTCCTATTTGACGCGCCGACGAAATGGTAGGTATTTTATTTTATTTATAGCTATGCATATTGATTGATATTACAAAAACCCTTAGTATGCTAGCATGTTCAGATATGTATGCCGATTATGTCAGTATTAAAATAGATGCGTTATTATTGCTTGTAAACTTACGAAGGTTTACACAATAAGCAACATTTACACACTTTCAAGCCAAAAGTCTCCACTTTGTACTCAGTTCTATTTTTTTCACGATACCGATTAAATCTATTACTATTGGAGAACAACGTGTGAACTTTAGGCTTTTCCACTTAGTACTTAAAGAGATATTAACATTTCTTTGAGCGTGATGAAGGACATTTGGAAGTCGTTGCAGTCGGTTCGGGATGGCGATAAAATCGGTTTACATAAGGCAGTCGTTGAAATCGGGATATTTTGCTTAAAATATCGTAAAGATATCACTATAATGATAGATATTGAATATTTTTCACATATATTAGTTGACAATTTAGATAATTTTCAAAACATTTGCATACTAGAAGCATTAGTTAACGGAGTCCAAGACGTGTTTTGATCATCGTTCATACTTGAAGGATGATATTTAACCCTGCAAATTATGCTTAGAGTTTTCTTACAACACAGTTAATGCCTAAAAATTGAATTTCGTTTTAGCCAATGTCGTATGATACCCATGATGTGTCTCTTTTATTAAATAGTATGGACTGGATATATATTGACTTTAAAGTGTGTGTGCTTTTCAAAATGCAGCCGAGCAGTAATGGCAAAAAAAAACATTACATGCGCGCGCGTGCTAACGTGCATGAGTGCGTGTGCGCGCACGTGTTGTGCGTTCGTGCGTGCGCGCGTACGTGTGCGTGTGTATGTTGTTGTTTAGAATGGCTTTAAACAGTCTTGCAATCGTATCACGTCAGTGTCTACTTGTAGCAGTGCGCTATTTGCTCAACGTTATAATGCTGCCACCATGGACTACCACACCGTAGACACATGATTTGATAACCCATCACATTATGGTGTCACCGGGCCGAACAGTCTTAGCACACTACCTTTATATGATGTCAAGTAAGGGAACTACTAATACAAGTTGTATGAAGTCTTTGGTGTGACCCGGTCGGGGATTGAACCCACGATCTCCCGCATGCGGGGCGTACCCACTACCACTAAGTCACCGACACGCGTTTAAAAATGTACCCAATTTTCAATTTATACAAAAAAAATAATGTTTTTTTCTGTTTCTCTCTGCCAGGTTGAGGTTTCGAACAAATGATGTGTTAGGTTACAAGTTCTTGCCGTAACCACTAGGCCACGGGAACGCCTTCTTATTCTTGCCATGTTCACATCTCTATTACCAAAAATATGTTATTACCTTATTATTACCAAATACTTTATTACCTTATTATTACCAAAATAAACCGTCCCTTAGCTTTTTCGTCGTTGGGGATGTAACCCGGACGTTCGTTCTTCAAAGGCAATCCTCCCCCAGGCCCGATATGAAACCATATCACTCTATTACATAAGAGTGGGGAAAGGTTCCCAGATTCTTATGTATTTTTCGATTCTCTCTGGGGCTGCTAGAAATAACATGTTATGTGTTGAGGAGATGTTAACGAAAAATCAATTCAGTTGATCGAAATAACCCAGTTTAGATTCTGCGGGCCAAGCTTCGAGTTATATAATGCAACTGTGGCACTTACTTTGTAATTACTAAGTTAAGGCTTAGTGTGTGACCCACATTGTTGTAATCTTACGTTCGTTGCAAATATTACTTTATATTATCAAAACACTGGACGATAAATGGCACCGTCTGCGATCGATGTTAACGCTGATGCGATGCCTTAGCAATGCACTGGTTAGAGGTAAAATGGCAGATTATAGTTCCATAGAACAGGAGCATATATATATTCATTTTGTTTATGTCTCATTGTAATATTCCGCTGATACTAATAGTCTGATGGAATTGTTGTATAACCTAATAACATAAAACATTTTACCGATTGTGGCGTAATTACATCATTGCATTTGTGCTTCCGTGATGTATAGTCAAATAGTGCCTAATACAAAAGCGTTTCCCTGCCTTACTAGTGATATAAAATGACAACTTTTGATTGCTTTTTGTCATTATTACCTATAATTCATCCGAATGGTGTATTGGGAACATTAATTAGTGTTTCTTTGAGATATTTAATTATAATTGACATAGACTGTAAAGCGAAAGTAGAAATGGGGTAAATCTATATGTGACGTGTCAAAATAGAACCTGACGTCATTTAACATATTGGCTTTTTCTTACATGATAAATGACCCCCTGTTTTATTGCAATTTTATATTGGCGGACGCTCGATCGTTTGATTTCATATGTGTTTAAAATTTTCTACGCAGGAAAATGTGCATTTTTTGTCTCTTGGCATACATTCGTCCTATATAAAACGAAGAAGGAAAATCAATGGTGCTAAATTTAACTTTCCCGTTCGTTTTGGAATGTATAACATAACTTTGCTCATTATCAGATTGTCTGACCTAGACTCTAAACACTCAGGAATATCCAAAAACTGTCTTAAATCACGGTCATGTTCAATTCTTGCCACGTGGATCAAAAATAAGGAACATGTTTGCAAAGTCAAAGACATAAACATGAACTAAATTAGTTTGTAATTTGAATGTGTTTTTCTCAAGATTGATTTTCATTTCACAGTTAAAATTGAACCTGATCTTAAAGTGTTATGTCTGTTATAAGGAACAGCAAGTATTTTACTGTGTTGTCCAGGACTATGTTGTCGGAGAGCATGAACACATCGGATAGGTAGACATGCGCCTTTGACACGTGTTTATTTCAAAATACGCATAGTGTGAATGAATGACATGAATTGTTGAAAAACTGAATTAGTGTGTTTTTTTCCGGCCAAAAACAACACAAACAAGAGATTTTCTTGCATACCGGATAAGGTTATCGGCGTTTTATATGTGTGATGGAAAGCCTAATCTTACACAACGGGGAAAATAAATGTCAGGCGCATCAACAATGACGTCACTAACGTCAACAGTTGCATGACGTCACCGTGGAAAAAACAACACGCACAACGTTAGTAATTGGGGTCGCCAACGCACAAAATGTCAATCATATGCAAGAAAAAGAACCAATTCAGTTCATATAGGGAATTCCAAGCCACGTTATAACTGCTCAAACAATTATACCTCGTTTTGAAATTCCTGATCTTTTCCGGATAGCCTTCCCATGAAATATTCTTATATTCGGACAGATATTCTTCTTATGAGAATCACAGAAAATCGCTGGCACTTTCCATTATGATGTGGTTACTTTACATTATGATGGGGTCTGTTTTCATTATGATGTGGTAAGTTTATATTATGATGTGGTCACTTTCCATTATGATGTGGTCACTTTTCATTATGATGTGGTCGCTTTACATTATGATGTGGTCACATTCCATTACGATGATGTGGTCACTTTCTATTGTGATGTGGTCACTTTTCATTACGATATGGTCTGTTTGGTCTCGTGGTTTTACTGCAAATAGCGCCATCTATTGACAGGTATAGTAAAATCTACTCTCTCGCGCAACTTCCCTAGAACCTGTTTAAACCCCCAGAGGCCTACTTTGCCACTGACCGTTCCAAGGCGGTATCCCTATTGTTAACCCTTGTTGTGTTTGTGATGTCGTTTGCATTTATTATTGCTTTTGCCTTCTTGTTTGTCTGTTTGCGTGTTTGTTTTTGTGTTTTGTGGTTGACTGTCCTCCTTGAATGCTACTTTCCCTGTCCGATCTTTTTATATTTCTTTATACTGCACAGTAGTGTTGTTTGTGCCGTGTGGCGACCGTAAAAAGTCTCCCCGTACATCCAGTCAATATTGTTATTTTTACATCCTACAGGATTGTATGACATTCATTGATCCAGGTTTTCCTTAAACACGTATGTTTCATATACCGCGTTGAAGGTTTTGTGCTCATCGACATTTTGGCCCATTTTATTAGGGTTTCCTTAACTTTCCTCATTATCTTGTATTAGACACTGATGTCGAGTTTTGGACCTCTTTTAACAGTCCGTAAGTTTACTAATATTATTTCTTAAGGATCTTTGATACGATTTTATTTCGTATCTCTAATAAATACTAATTGGCCCTTATTTCGCTTTTCACAGAATGGTATTACTCTCCAAATAAACAATTATGAGTCTATTAGTCAAAACTTTAAAAATAAATCTTTCACCTCTTCGGTTACACTCTGCGTCATCCATACAAATTCCACAAAATGACTCTTCATTTCTTAGAACTAAACCATATGTACGCCTTACACCTTTAAATCTTCATTCGGCAACCTCGTTTCATGTTCCTTCTAATAATATTACTAGGATTTTTAATAATGGCTCAAAAGTTTCCATAACTCCTCTAAGATCACATGTTTTGAGGAAATACCATATTAAGTCTCCTTTCAGAAATCATTTAATTCATTCAAGACGCATGGTGTTTCCCTCTATTAATAAGTGCAATACTAAGAGGTACAGTTGTTGCAATTATTTATCTTGCAAGTCCACCATTAAATCAGCTGTTATAATGGTAGATTGTTTAATGTATGTCTAGCTTCAAATGTTGATTGACGTACATCTCACGTCATTTATGTTAGTGAAATGCACCACGTTGCGGTATACAATATGTTGGACAAAAGGTCGATCCTTAAAAGTCGATTTCGTGAACACAAATATAATGCAAGCTAATCTTAAAAAGTAAAAAAATTACTTGTACCAACACTTTCGTCAGTCAGGTCATACTTTTAATAACGCAACTGTTCAACCGGTTGAATACATATTTTTTGATAATGAGGCTACTAAAAGCTTTAAAATAAAAGCTAGACATATTGCAGAACTTAAGTGGATGAAAAACTTGCAGACACCTTATCCACTCGGCCTTAATGACAAAATTTATCAAGAAGGAAATATTTCTAAATCTAGGTCTCATGGTGTTAGGCGTAAAGGTAACATCAAACGTAAATCGCGTGTAATTATTTCTGTCGCTGATTTACATACTATTTTTAAACAGTCTGGAAAGCACTCTATGCTTTCATGGCTTACCTCTTTGTCCATTTCTTCATTAAAGACAGATAACAATATCGGACAGGGAAAGCAGCATTCAAGGACGACAGTCAACAACAAAACACAAAAACAAACACGCAAACAGACAAACGAGAAGGCAAAAGCAATAACAAATGTAAGCGACATCACAAACACAAAAGGGTTGACAATAGGGCTACCGCCTTGTAACGGTCAGTGGCAACAAAGGCCACTGGGAGTTTAAACCGGTTCTAGGGTGCACCAAACCTCACACTTACCCTACTGTCATCCCATTAAAACAGGACAGTGTAAATAAATAAATCCCCGCCATGATCTAATCTCTAACCAACAAGGCAACATCAATAGGCAATATAAGTAAAACACAAATATGCTCGTGTAAATATAATACAAAAAAACAATAGCCTAGAAAGCCACAATGAAGGTACTCAATGACTTGGCAGAAGCCAGAGCAACAAGAGAATAAACCATTAAGGGCACGACAGGAAAGATCATAGACAAACATCAAACGCCACCGTCCCAATGGGCTTTAGGTAGGCGTCATCATAGGGTCCACAGCCTCTCCGGTCATCGTACAATTAAAGAGGAAAGCATAGTGGCGACCTGTAAAAGGGTCCAACACCAAGCTTGCAGTACGTTGCAAAATGATAGGGTCATAACCTCTTTTGATAAACTTTTTAACAAGTTTAACAAAGATAGTATAAAAGTGATCATGACCAAGAATCTTACGAGGTTTATAAATGACATCACCATAGAAGTCAGGTTGTAATAGTACTTGTCGCAGAAGAGTCCTTAAATTACTTTTATATTTAGAAAGAAGATCAGGGTTATGATAATAAAATTTTGCAAAGGTTTTACGAAGGCTATTGTTTTTTTGTATTATATTTTCACGAGCATATTTGTGTTTTACTTATATTGCCTATTGATGCTGCCTTGTTGGTTAGAGATTAGATCATGGGATTTCTTTATTTACATTGTCCTGTTTTAATGGGATGACAGTAGGGCAAGTGTGAGGTTTGGTGCACCCTAGAACCGGTTTAAACTCCAGAGGCCTACTTTGCCACTGACCTTTCCAAGGCGGTAGCCCTATTGTCAACCCTTTTGTATTTGTGATGTCGTTTGCATTTATTATTGCTTTTGCCTTCTTGTTTGTCTGTTTGCGTGTTTGTTTCTGTGTTTTGTGGTTGACTGTCCTCCTTGAATGCTACTTTCCCTGTCCGATCTTTTTATATTTCTTCATTGAAAGCTCATGTCTCTTTTTAAAGAAATGGTTCAATAAATACTGTACTCTGATACTGCACCTCCAGAGAAGATGAAATGATAAGAATAAGTAGCTCTATATATTTTTGATCTCCTGATGTACCGGGTATTTCAACCGGCCTTTTTTTCTTTTTTCTTTCATTCTTTCTTTCTTTCTTTCTTTTTTCTTTCTTTTTTCTTTGTTTCTTTCTTTCTTTCTTTTCCTATCTTTTTTAATTATGATGTGCAAGCAGGTGAATATTTGGATCTGTTCTATCTACGCCCCTGCTAGGGTTGTATTCTGGGCTGAAATATACATTTCTTAAAGCGGGGACATGGATGGTGATTACGGATATTATCTGGAATAGCCCCTTCTCAAATTATATGCATGCTGTACATTCGACTCTCAGAACGAGGCTGAGATGGGTCAGATGTAAACAATCATGGCGGCTAGCAGTGATGTCAGTCCATCGGCAAGTTGTATATCAAATTAGTATTGCTATGTACCATTTTGTAACTCAAATGGGAGATATGATCTTTCATTTAATTTCCATCATATTCCAAAAGATGAGAGTTTAAGGAAACAATGGATGATTAAGATTAGGAGAGATGAGGGACCTCTATTCAATGTGAGTATTTTATGTTATTATCACTATTACATGTAACCTTTAGGTATTTGATTTTGTAATTATTTACCTTTTAATTAGAAAAAAAAACACATTCTACTTAATTATAATTAATTTAACATAATAGGCTTTAATCAAAAGATGTGTTAAAACAAGCCGACAGACTCATCAAACAGCCAATAAAATATCGTATTTATTCTGTTGTGGCGATTTATATGGTAACCGGTATTATTAAATCTTTCAGATATCAAAAACCACTGTTGTGTGTTCCAAACATTTTACTAAAATGACTACACTGGTTGGAACCCTCTTAAAAGAAGACTAAAGAAGGCTGCTGTCCCCAGTATTTTCGACTGGAAAGAAGAAAGAACACCAAGAAGGACCATAAAAAGGAAGGTGCTTGCATCACCTGAGAACAAGCAATGTAAAAGGTATGTTCATTTGCATATATGTGATCAAATATAATTCATATATTCTTGTTTTACAGGGTAAAGACACAAGATCCAGTAACAGAATGTTGCGATAAATATGTACCAGACACAGAAACAGAAATTACCATTCAAGGGGATTCTGAACTGGCGAAACCAAAGGAAGAACTATGTAGAAAGACTGATATATATATATCAGTCTCAATAAACAGTTGGCTTCAGAACGTTTTCTAGTGTCTAGATCTTCAAGAGATGACAAATTATTTCAATTATACACTGGTTTTCCTTCATATATAATATTTCTGTCATTTTTTGAATGTATTGAACCATCTGCGAAGAACATGCAAAGCAAATATTATCAAAGTGCCGAAACTATAAACCTTGCAGGAAGAAAGAGGAATATGCTCTTAATAGATGAATTGTTTATGTTTCTCTGTAGACTGCGTGTTGGGTTGATTGGGCAAGACTTGAGTGTTCGGTTTAATTGCTCATTTCCAACTGTGAGTCGCAAAATAGTAACATGGGTTAAAAATTGTTTATATAGTTCTGGGTATAATTCCATTATGGCTTCCCAAAACCATTATCAATGAAAACATTCCCGACTGTTTTAAAGAATTGTATCCTAAAACCTGAGAATTATTGAATGCACAGAAATTAAAACCCTCACTTGCATTAAATTCACAAATGTATTCAAACTACAAAAGCGCATGTACATTAAAGTGTCTTTTAGGCATTGCACCACATGGCGCATTCAGCTTTATTTCAGCATTATATACTGGGTGCATGTCTGATATTGAAATTACCAAACTATCTGTAATTCTAGATCTTTTAGAACCAGGGGATGATGTAATGGCCGATAAAGGGTTTACGTTACTTAAGATATTGGCCGAGAAGAATGTCACCCTTAACATACCTCCATTTCTTAGTTCAAAAAAGAAGTTTGCAAAAACTGAAATTAAAGAAACAGAACAAATAGCAAAACTCCGAATACACATATAACGTGTCAATCGTAGAATTAAAGAATTTCAACTCTTTGATACACCCATACCCATGTCATTAACAGGGTCTGAAACTCAGTTATGGACAGTTGCCTGTATGCTGTCAAATTTTCGAGGCCAAATTGTCCAAGATTGGGCAAAGAATGCAAATTGATAAATTGGAACAAATACAATGAGATATGACTTTATAAACATACATTACCATTCTACTCAATTAAGATCATAACCTCATATGACTGAAGCAAATTCAAATGAAATTTTGAAGAAAAACATGTCAATTTTGTTTTTAACATAGTTCCAAACATCTTGATTGAAATGTATTGTTTCTATGTGATAATCGTTTTCACACCAAACAAAAATGTCACACCATTCAAGTCCTGTCACTGCAAGCTGTGTCAGAACTTGATAATAATAATCATGGTTTCTTTTTAATTTTAAGTTTCCCATTTCGTCTTTAAATAGGCGTGTTGCTTCTAGCACGCTTGAAACTTGTGGACACTTTATCTCCAGAAGCCCAAATGGTGGTGCTTTAGTTGGACAATAAACTTTCCTGTCTGGACTGGCTGCAATATATGGTGCCTAGAAATTAACAACACCAGAGGGATAAAGATTGACTTTGTCATCCATTACGCTAGCATATTTATTGGCAACTAATGGCTCCGAGACAATTCCTCTCATCATAGCAGCAGTTGTTACGTGTCTGGTGGACCTGCTGTTGTATGGCCAAACTTTCATCATCTTTTCTCCTTTTAAAAATCCTTCCAATTTGAGAGGCTGTTACTCTGTGTCTTCTGATCTTGTACCACAGTGGAATTTGACTCTGTAGTCTTGTTCTCTCTTCAAACTTGTTAATATCAGAAAGACTCAGAGTAAGACCCTCTCTCTTCATTGTAATTGTGTTGCATGTAACATTGCACTGGCAGGTCGGGAATCCAACTCCATCAACAATGTTCATAATATAGTCATCATGTACTTTTTGTTGATAGCTTAAGACTGAGTCATGTGGCGCAGGACCAAATTTGGATAGGACTGTGGTGGTAGTATTGGCAAGTTTAGATGCTGGTAGCACAAGAAAATCTGGGGCCACGGTACTCAGTTTGTCGTACTGGTCTGTCCAATGTGTTGGCTCTCCTCTAACTGGGTTATATAGTGTTGATTTGATTGTCTTTGGTGGATTGGAATCTGCCATGTCTGTCTTTGAATACTCGCATACCTCGAGGTCTTGTACTGACTTTCCAGTGATTTTCATCCCTCAAGGAACACGCCATGTCTGTGGCATAGATGTCTTTGCAATATCCTCAGGTAATGCTTACAAATCAAGTTTCTTGAAGTTTGCAATGTTGTACAATAAGCCGATTATTTGTCCACAACTTGCATTCAGACCAATTGGACAATCACGATTGACATGCCTGACAACCGGTTCACCAGCCACACTTGCCATATGTGCCTGAAATAGAATATGTCAAGTTATATATATATATGTATAATACACAGATTTATCACATCAATATATTATACTGATATAGGTTTTATATTATGAATAAAATGCTTTAATTTCAATTATATGAAGTTATACTTACTTCAATCGTGTATGGATCTTCTGTCTTTCTTTGGGACTTGTGACATATGCCTCTCACTTTGCATCCATCTTGTGTTGGGTGAACTGAAAAAGGTGTATATATTGGGGAAATTATGGTATATAGAGAAAGCTTGCATTCACAGCTGGTGTTTGGCAGTAAGGGTCAAGAAATTCCACTAAGTCCAATATCTTGAAATATTTGGTTCTGGTCAGAATAGTTCAACATGGTCATGCTGATGTATATAAACAATGTATAGCATTCAGATGCTGATAACCAAACAATTTTTAATTAATGCCTAAATAGGAAAAGTACCAAGTGTGAGAGTTGTAAATTAATTAGCTAAGTATTTATATATAAGGGATGTTGATAAGGGAGGAGAGGAATACTAGAAATGAGGTTAATGTGTGTATATATAGTATATAAACGTCTTACCTTTCATGTCATGGATGTATCCTTGAATCCTTTATCTATTGATTTATTACCAGATGAGAACTTATTGGATTTAATGTATTCTTCAACAAAAATATAAGTAATATTTGGTGTAAGACTCATATCTCTATCACTGTACGAAGTAGCCATGATTGCAAGAACTGTCTGTTTACATCTGACCCATCTCAGCCTCGTTCTGGCTATCTAATTACATATTCATGAGATAATATTAAGAAGGGTCTATAGCTCATCCCCGCCTAGCAGAAATTCGTTTCTGTCTTATCATAGGTTTTATGCCCCGCCGCAACCTTTACACATCAACGCACCCGCTCCGGAGAATATACAACAAGCGTATTAAACGTTGCTTAGTGGCAAGTAGCTCAGTTCTCAAGGGAGATACACTCGTCAACACCCACATTATAATATTAAAAACATGCTTAAAAGATGCAAAGAGAGGGGTGTAGCTATCTTTGTGCAGAATATGCAACTGCTTACACACTATCTGCAAGAAGAAGAAGAAGAAGAAGAAGAAGAAGAAGAAGAAGAAGAAGATATAAGTCCATAAATGCAATAAAAACTAGGTGGGAAGATGGTATAAGGGAACGCTTTTCTTATTTAGTTTTTCCATTTTAACAATTTAGTTTTCCATTTTAACAAAAAGTCATCAACATTTCAGCCTTAGAATACTGGTATTTAAAAATTTTAGGGAAATCTCCCAAAATGCATCAATAAGGGGCGTAGCTGGACGATTTTAAGTCATAGGCCCAATCAGGTCCGCAGATGAGATGACTTACTTTGTAAGTACAAAGTTAAGGCTTAGTGTGTGGCCCACATTGTTTCCATCTTATGTTCGTTGCCAATATTACTTTATATTATCGAATTTACCGATTATGGCGTAATTTGTGCTTCCGTGGTGTTTAGTCAAATAGTGCCTAATACAAAAACGTTTCCCTGCCTTACTAGTGATACAAAATGACCACTTTTGATTGCTTTTTGTTATTATTACCTATAATTCATCCGAATGATGTATTGGGGACCTTTATTAGTGTTTGTTTGTTGATATTTAATTATAATTGACATAGACAGTAAAGCGAAAGTAGAAATGGGATAATTCTATCTGTGACATGTCATAACAGAACATGACATCATTCAACAGATCGGCTTTTTCTTACATGATACATGACCCCTGTTTTATTGGCGGACGCTCGATCGTTTGATCCATATGTGTTTTAAAATTTGTTACGGAGAAAAATGCGCATGTTTTGTCTCTTGGCATACATTCGTTCTATATAAAACGAAGAAGGAAAATCAATGGTGCTAAATTTAACTTTACCGTTCGTTTTGGAATTTATAGCATAACTTTGCCTATTATCAGATTGTCTGACCTAGACTCAAACATTCAGGAATATCAAAAAACTGAATTGAATTGAATTGAATTGAGTGTTGTTTAATGGCTCATCAACAGAGTATATGTTATTTAGAGCCGCCGCAGAGAGAGGGGAAGGATACATAGGAATCCGGGAACCGCGCCCTACACTTATTATTGAATATATTCTTATGGTTCTTTAACGTACTCGGTGGATAGACCGATACACGGGACCGCGCGGTTTACGTCTACATCCGACAGACGAGGCTAAGGGAAAAATGTCTTACCAAAAAATGCACCGACGAAACTCAGTGGCACCACGGAAGATTGAACCAGGGGCCTCCAGTTACAAATCTGCCGTGCTAACGACTGCGCCACGCCAAAACTGTCTTAAATCACGGTCATGTTCAATTTCTGCCACCTGTATCGAAAACAAGAAACATGTCAAAGAAATGAACAAGAACTAAATTACAAAGTTGTATGATGTGTGTGAAGTTGGCTCGGGGTTCGGAATTCGGGGTTCGACATCCAAAACCAGTTCGGTATTCAACATTCAAAGTCAGTTCGGGGTTCGACATTCGAACCCAGATCGATATTCAACATTCAGAGTCAGTTCGGGGTTCGCCATTTGAACCCAGTTTGGTATTCAACACTCGAACCCAGTTGGTGGTTCGACATTCGAACCCAGTTCAGTATTCAAAATTCGAACCCAGTTCGGGGTTCAACATTCGAATCCAGTTCGGTATTAGACATTCATAGTCAGTTCGGTGTTCAACATCCGAACTCAGTTCGGTATTCAACATTCAAAGTCAGTTCGGGTTCGACATTCAACCCCAGTTCGGTATTCAATATTCTAACCCAGTTCGGGGTTCGACATTCGAACCCATTTCGGTATTCAACATTCAGAGTCAGTTCGGGGTTCGATATTGGAACCCAGTTCGGTATTCAACATCCAAACCCAGTTCGGTGTTCGACATTCGAATCCAGTTCAGTATTCAACATTCAGAGTCAGTTCGGGGTTCGACATTCAAACCCAGTCCGGTATTCAATATTCTAACCCAGTTCGGGGTTCGACATTTGAACCCAGTTCGGTATTCAACATTCGAACCCAGAACTTCGAACCCAGTTCGGGATTCGACATTCGGTATTCAACATACGAATTCAGTTCGGTATTCAACATTCAAAGTCAGTTCGGGGTTCGACATTGGAACCCAGTTCGGTATTCCACATTCAGAGTCAGTTCGGGGTTCGACATTGGAACCCATTTCGGTATTCAACATTCGAACCCAGTTCGGGGTTCGAAATTCGAACCCATTTCGGGGTTCAGCATTCGAATCAAGCTCAGTATTCAACATTCAAAGTCAAATTGGGGTTCGACATTCGAACCCAGTTCGGTATTCAAAATTCAGAGTCAGTTCGGGGTTCGACATTCGAACCCAGTTCGGTATTCAACATTCGAGCCCAGTTCGGGGTTCGACATTCGATTAGTTCGACAGTGTTAGCATTCGGAACCATTTCTGTGGTCTAATCACCCAACAGAACAGTTGACGGTCTTGTTTGTGTATGTTTTTAACGTCATAAAATGAAACAAAGAAGTGCAACAAAATCCGTTTTTATTGATCACTTATCGTAATCATAATTTTATAATTGTAGTAAATGGAAAAAACCTGCCTCTTACATTAAAGATACACTTTCATATAGTTCTGCCCATTGTCTGATTTGTACCGTAGATTTGTCTTAATGTTCACATATTATTTTTCTTAGGCAGTGTTATTTTGTATAACTCAACTTATTTACCAAATTAAGTTTTGTTGCAAATAATCCGCGAACAATAAGATAATACAGGGAAATAGATGTCTGCAACGTTTAACTCGGATCAACCAATTGCTTTACTCGATTGCATTTTTCCATTGTCTATAGTGAGTATGTGATCTGCGTAATGAATTGCACTTTGTACCAAATATGAAGACAAAACAAAACTATGACTGTGCGTCTTAATTTTAGTGCTGCGTTAAAGGTACAATAGCTCCAAATAAGCAAATGGGAGCGGTTTAAAACTTGGTTGACAACCCAACTTCAAGCGCATGAAACGTGGCTGGAAACCCTTATAAAAGGCTATAAGTTTATAGCTAACTATTTGTTTTTGTTTACCTGCGATCGACCAAGTAACATAAGTATGCACACCCATTCACTGAGAAATTATTTTAGTATTTGCGAGTTTCGAACCCAGGACTTTCGGATTGACGTAGCCCGCTACGTTTAGCCGTAGGAGTGATACAATCAGTTGATCAATAGTGTTATTTTTTTATCGATATTAGGCTTTATCCATGGACGTTAACTGGGTTCGAATGTTGAATACCCAACTGGGTTTGAATGTCGAACCAAAAGCTGGGGTTTGAATGTTGAAACCCGGACTGGGTTCCAATGTTGATTACCGAACCGGGTTCAAATGTCGAACCCCGAACAGGGTTCGAATGTTGAATACCGAACTGAGTTCGAATGTCGAACCCCGAACTGACTTTGAATGTTAAATACCGAACTGGGTTTGAATGTCGAACCCCGAACTGACTCTGAATGTTGACTACCGAACTAGGTTCGAATATCGAACCCCGAACTAGATTCGAATGTTGAACCCGAAATGGGTTCGAATGTCGAACCCCGAACTGGGTTCGAATTTTAAATACCGAATTGGGTTCGAATATCGAACCCCGAACAGGGTTCGAATGTTGAATACCGAACTGAGTTCGAATGTCTAACCCCGAACTGACTTTGAATGTTAAATACCGAACTGAGTTTGAATGTCGAACCCCGAGCTGACTCTGAATGTTGACAACCGAACTGGGTTCG
The DNA here is from genome assembly GCA_037043455.1 of Cyrtodaria siliqua. Lineage (NCBI taxonomy): Eukaryota > Metazoa > Mollusca > Bivalvia > Adapedonta > Hiatellidae > Cyrtodaria > Cyrtodaria siliqua. The sequence continues at coordinate 93,362 of JAWPHD010008588.1, read as the reverse complement.
AATATCGAACCCCGAACTGGATTCGTATGTTGAACCCGAAATGGGTTCGAATGTTGAATACCGAACCGGGTTCGAATGTCGAACCCCGAACTGGGTGCGAATTTTGAATACCGAATTGGGCTCGAATGTCGAACCCCGAACTGGGTTCGAATGTTGAATACCGAACTGGGTTTGAATGTCGAACCCCGAACTGACTCCGAATGTTGACTACTGAATTGGGTTCAAATATCGAACACCGAACTGGATTCGAATGTTGAACCAGAAATGGGTTCGAACGTTGAATAACGAACTGGGTTCGAATGTCGAACACCGTACTGTCTCTGAATGTTGAATACTGAACTGGGTTTGAATGTCGAATCCTACTCTGGGTCGAATGTTGAATAACAAACTGGGTTTGAATGTGGAACCCCGAACTGGGTTCGAATGTTGAATACTGAACTGAGTTCGAATGTCGAACCCCGAACTGGGCTCGAATGTTGAATACCGAACTGGGTTCGAATGTCGAACCCCGAACTGGGTTCGAATTTTGAATGCCGAACTGGGTTTGAATGTCGAACCCAGAACTGGGTTTGAATGTCGAACCCCGAACTGATTTGGAATGTTGAATACCGAACTGGTCGAATGTAGAACCTCGAACTGGGTTCGAATGTTGAATAACAAACTGGGTTTGAATGTCGAACCCCGAACTGGGTTCGAATGTTGAATACTGAACTGGGTTCGAATGTCGACCCTGAACTGGGTTCGAATGTCGAACACCGAACTGGGTTCAAAAGTCGAATACCGAACTGGGTTCGATTGTCGAACCCCGAACTGGCTTCGAATGTTGATCCCCGAATTGGGTTCGAATATTGAATACCGAACTGGGTTCGAATGTCAAACCCCGAACTGGTTTTGAATGTCGAACCCTGAACTGGTTTCGAATGTCGAACCCCGAACTGGGTTCGAATGTTGAATACCGAACTGGGTTTGAATGTCGAACCCCGAACCCCGATGCAACTTAACACACATAGTTATATGCATTATTTAAGCGCAATAATGCTATTGGTGTCAGAGCGGTGAGAAACTACTTCCGGGTCGTAGGATGCTAAAATACTTCCATTGAAACAGATCTAAAGTTTGTAATTTGCATGTCTTTTTCTCAAGATTGATTTTCATTTCACAGTTAAAATTTAACCTGATGTTAAAGTGTTATGTCTGTTGTAATGAATACCAAGAATTTTACTGTGTTGGCCAGGACTGTGTTGTCGGACAACATGAACACAGCGGATAGGTAGACATGCACCTTTGACAAGTGTTTATTTAAAAAAACGCATAGTGTGAATGAATGACAAGAATTAAAAACTCAATCAGTGAGTTTTTTCATGCCAAAAACAACACAAACATGAGATTTTCTTGCATACCGGATAAGGTTAAAATGCTCTATATATATTGCTTTATAAAACATGTAGCTACTTTATTTTTCATCTGATCTTTACCAAACTTAATCTGAGTGTTTATGTAAATGAAGGCTTGAAAAGTCGCTTCGTCTGAAAATCAGTAGTACTTACTGATCCAACCCAATATGTTTGACTTTAAAATAGAAAACCGCTAAGCCGAGAAGTATTGAACTTTATATCACCTCTCATGAACAACCTCCTTAAAAACGAGTCTGCTACTTCTCTCTCTTGTGTGTGTTTGTTGCTTCCAAGGGATACCCTTTATCAGTATGTATTGAACAAGTTAAATAAACTGACGAATATGATCATAAACAACAGAATAGTGAATCCCCACCCCTGCCCATTTTTTTATTTATTTTTTATTTTATGAAGATGATTTCTGTCATAGAATAGAGTGTGGAGAAATTTGCAAAACTTGCTATGATGGACTAAAACATCAGAGTTAATTAAGGCCCTTGCATTCGTTAAAAATGCTAAACTTTGCTTTGTCAAGGCTCTATATCTCCTTCATTTTTTAAATATGTATTTCTTGTTATATGAATTTACCTCGGTTGTGGACAAATTCATAAACAATGCCATGTTGGACTAGAAACTACAGATTTATGACACAATTATTAAAGAAACTAACTCTCCAAATAACGGCAAAATTACAATATAAAACCGCTTATCAAAACTTCTTACAGGTGTTCAGGTCATAGAATAATGTATATGTGCCGAGTTTAAATATAGACTATGGACAGTTTCTTAAAATACCCGTGACTGAATATGCGTAAAACGAATTATGAGTTGGTAACTCGTATATATGCACAACCAAACAAAATGAATTCTCTGTTTCCGCTAACCCGACCGACCCTATATTTTCCGCCGACCATACAGTTTTTTTCACCGTTTTTGTAACAAAAAATGTGTTCGATCGTTTTGGCTCTTTTCTATCTTTCCGCATAATATAAATCTTTCCGGTAATTAGTCGTCCCGATACTTGAAACGCATGTCAATAAAGCGTCTACCGATGTGTCAAAACGGTGACAATGTTTTATCGAAAAATTGTTGTCAGATCTGTCGAGTTTGTCCTTAATTTTAACGACATGGCAACAAGTTTACTGCTCAGTGCTCGAAAAGTAGGATGGCCCGACGCCCGGGGCTCCTCGAAATCCATTCCGGGCCTGTCTCATTTTACAGAAAATGAGCCCGTCAGGCCCGTCTAAAAAAACAGATCCCCAAAATCTTACTTGATCTCAAGATCCTCAAGACAAAATACTCCCATGTGTATTGTGAACTGTGAAAACACTTGCAATAAAGTAATTAAAATGTGTTATACACACATTGAAACAATAAGAAGTTTGAATATTTTGCCTGGCTTAGTATCGATAGTTTGTCACAAATGAGATCGACAATTAATGACATAAAACTACATTATCCTGCTATTAGGGTTGTGTTTTCTTTCTTCTTTGATAAGAAATACCATTTTTTTCATTCAAAACACATTAATGCATGAAAAAAGTTTGTAATTGATGGTATTTCGATTGAATGTTTGTGAAATGTTCCGGCCGTAAAAATGCGGTGTCATAGTAGTTCGGATGGTACAAAATTTCGGATATTTCTTTTACATAATCGAGTAAGAAAACATGTCCTTTACAAATACATGTTGGTGGAAAGAAAAAAATATACATGTATAAAAACAGATATAAAGTATATTTCTATTAATTATTTTAGATGTAAGGAGTTCCAGGAATCCTACTTTTAAATGAATTCTAGTCTAGGCTCCTAATTCTTTAACTTGGAGAAAGTGGTGACAAATAGAAAAATATAGCGAGAGGAGGCCCTAATTTTCTATATAATGTAAGAGAATATCTATTATTTTTGTTACTATTTGATAAAGAAATTGTATGTCATTTAAATCTCAACTTGTTCGTGATACTGGAGCCTGATCTAGCTCATTTAATATTGAACTTGTTCGAACGGTTATGGATTTTTTTTTTATAAATATTTTGATGTTTGTTTTAGGGTGAAATTAAAAGAGACAACAGCTCTTTTTTAAACTTGTATATATTCATTTATTAAATTCAATAAAGTATGTTTTAATACAACCTATATTGAAATACATAATAAAAGTAACCTAAAGTCCTACTATTTTATATCGCGTAGGGAAAAAAAAAAGAAAGTTATGCCTACCTACCTACACTAATTTTTTTCAAGACATTAACGGAAACGAAGTATTAATTTTGTTTGGCCTAAGTTTCGTCCAAAAAAAAAGAAAAAAGTAATACGTGTAAAATAAAAAATAATATTTTTTTTAAAAGAATCAAATAATAACAAAAAAAAATCAAAAATGTAAGTTTGGTTAAGATTGCTCAAGAAATGTGGCCTGTATCGTGTTAAGGAGGTTGGCTGGGAAAGGACGTAGTGATGAGATTTTTTTTAATTCATATTTAAAGCTTCTTTGGTATAATTTAGATTCAAAATTATCAAAACAAGGCTAGGTCACCACACTTTTTTCCCACTAGACGTCATTGAAGAAGGCACATATTTCTAACTTCAAAATTTCACTAAAAAGAGGAAAAATATAGTCATTGAACATTTTCACAATTGTTTTCATAACATTATGTTTATTGAAAAACAACAATTAATTTTCGATTGCATATATACATATCTTTCAAATCATACAAAAACAGTTGTAATCCTCATTCGTCTTTTTACTTTAAAAAGCAAACATATATGGACCGTACCCCACCCACTTTTGGTTTTACCGAAAAATTAATTCAAGATAAAAAAATATGTTCTAATGATCAACTTTTTTTAAAACTTGTATATGTCAAGGTCCTATGACATTTCTTTCAAAACCATTAAAAAAATATATAGGTCACCAGGCTTCTAATGATTTTTTATTCAAATTTCTTTAAATTACACCCATTTTGGAGTTATTTTGACATTTTCAATATAAAATACTGTACGCACAATATTGACATGGAGATCGAAAATAAAATTAGCTCAGTATCTACTTTTATATATGTATTCCACTACTGAAAAAAATAAATCTGATTTATTCTATAGAAAAAGGATAAATTCTACTCAGAGCTACACATACCCCCTATTTTGATGACAACAAAAATGATCACAAATGACGGAAAAAATATGGAAAAAAAAATTAGCTTAAAATTTGGTATATTACCATCCTAAATCCTACATTATATCCATAATTATAATTATATTTCATTTTTTCCATTCTAGTAGATAGAATGGAAAAAATGAAACAATTCTGTTGTCAAATAAAACTATGATTTAAAAAATAAAATGTTTAGAATTGAAGATGTCAAAACTTGCCCAGCCAACATCCTTAACAACATGTAAAACTGCATTTTTTGCTAATTCAGGGGCCATAACTCTGGTGTTACTGGTTTGATCTTGCCCATTATCGAATTTGCCCGAGATCTTATGGTCATATATAATATGTGCAAGTTTGGTTAAGATTGCTCAAGAAATGTGGTCTTTATCGTGTAAATAAGATGAACAAAAGCCAGAACTCCGTTATTATTGTGGTCCGAACTGGCTGGTTTTCGAACTTGTCCGAGCTTTCATTGATATCAACAAACTGGTAAAGTTTGAAAAAAGATCGGATGAAAAATGAAGGCCATATCATGTTAACGAGGCCAAATTACAGCATATTTCAAAAAATCAAGGGCCATAACTCTTGTATAAATGGTCCAGTCAGACTGGTTTTCGAACTCGTCCAAGATTCCATTACTTTTAACAATCTTTGCAAGTTTGGGTAAAGATCAAATAATAAATGAAAGTGCTAGAGTGTTCACAAGGCAGAAAATTGCATATTTTAGCAAAAACAAGGGCCATAACTCTGGCGTATGGTCCGATCTGATTGGTTTTCGAACTCGTCCAAGATGTCATTGCTATTAACAACCTGTGCAAGTTTGATAAAGATCAAATGATTAATGAAGGTGCTAGAGTGTTCACAAGGCAGCATATGGCTTTTTCAGAATAACAAGCGCCATAACTCCGCTGTTACTGATCCGATCTAGCTGGTTTTCGAACTTATCCGAGCTTTCATTGACATTAACAATCTGATAAAGTTTGGTAAAGTGAAGGCCCTATCGTCTTAACCAGGCAAAATATAGCATTTTTAATTAAATCAAGAGCCAATACTCCGTTGTTACTGGTTCGATTTGGCTGGTTTCTAAATTTTTCCGAGCTTTCATTGACATTACCAAATCTGCTAAAGTTTGGTAAAGTGAAGGTCTTAACGAGGCAAAATATAGCATGTTTGACTAAATCAAGGGCCATAAGTCCGCTGTTACTCCGATATGGCTGGTTTTCGAATATTCCTAACTTTCATTGATATTAACATCTGGTAAAGTTTGATAAAGATAGGATGAAAAATGAAGGCCCTATCGTCTTAACGAGGCAAAATTTAGCATTTTAAACTAATTTAAGGGCCATAACTCCGCTGTTACTGGTCCGATCCGGCTGGTTTTCGAACTTTTCCGAGCTTTTATTGATATTAACAATCTGGTAAAGTTTGGTAAAGATCAGATGAAAAATGAAGGCCCTATCGTCTCAATGAGACCAAAGTTAACGACGGACGGACGACGGACAACTCGCCATCCCATAAGCTCTGCTGGCCAGTAGAGCTAAAAACTTCTCAAAATCGAAAGTAGTTATTCAGAAAAGATCTACCTACTAGCATATTATGATTGCAAAATGAAGTCCTGATGTCAAAAATGGACCACCTGGAATTAAAATATTGTATATTGAGAGTTCACAAGAATTTAGGGGAAACAATTAACTGTTGTCCCGGGCATTGAGCTTTCATATATCGCATATATCATTAGCTTATGGCTTAATCATCATCTCTACCGAGTGTGTTTAAAGAAACTAACCCTTTCAAATAACGGCCACATCACACTACAAAACTATTTATCAAATCTCTATCCAGGTGTTCGGTTCATATAATAATGTATGTGTGCTGATTAAAAGTATGGGTTATTAATGGGTTATTAAAATATCCGTGATTGCATATGCGTAAAATGAATTATGAGTTGGAAACTCTTACTTCGACGCTCCCGTTTTGGGGTTTGGCTTGGCTGGTTAAAGCCCTTTATATTGTGTCTACAGAGTTCATGTAAGTTATATATATACTAGTACCTCGTCGTCAGTAGGGTTAGAAACGGTGTACATAATATGTTGAAAAATGTGGCTGTTGTTGCGGTATATCTACCCTGAGATAAAATAAAATGTGGCCCTGCCTCAGCAATCACAGTTGTGCATATAGTATGCAGGATAATCTGTTAACAATATTCTGAAACTACAAGAGCTAAATTGTAGTATCAGCCGATGTATTTTTTCAAATTATTTTTTCAAATGATGACACTTGAGTCAAATTTGGTCTTGTCTCAGGGGCAAAATAATTTACGTCCTCTTATATATATCGTGAAGTTTGAAAAGGTTCTTCCGTAGCCACAAAGCATATAACTCTCATATATTACACGTAGCACAGTAATCGTATGGTCCACTGACAATACAGACGATATTGACAGACATGTTGAGCTTTGCATCGCTTCTCGAGGTTTGACACCAGTTTATATGCTAAAGTGTCGTTAATAAGCGTTCTTATGATACAGACTTGTGATAAATATCTATATTGGACTTGTTACATTCAATATCTTGTCTTTTTTTTGCATAGGATCCTATACAAAATGTCTTCAGTGACTGTTTCCTTTTTGGACCAGACAGGGTATTGGACCAGATCATTAAATATCTTGCATGTGTCATATGACATGGGTTGAACAAGCAACTAAACTAAGTATGTTTTTTTATTTGTGCAACATTTTTATATTCTTTGTGATGATGCATTAATTATTAAAGGTGTATATTCTAAAATTATAGGTACAGTAAAATCGTTTCTTGCATACGGAGTAAGGTTATCCGCGTTCGTCTTACCGCTGCGGGTTCGAATCCCACTGGGAGCTCGACTTGTAAGTGAGGAAGTGTCTATTCTTACGGATGGCGGGAGGTGTACAGTACTGGTTCTACGCAGGAAAGTGGGTGGTCTGTCTCCACCACAGAAAATCGACCGTCATATATAACCTTGCATGTGTTGAAAATGTCGTAAAACACCATACAAACAAACAAATACATGGGTGATGAAAAGCCTGAGCTTACACATGTGAAAAGATTAAAATCAAGCGCATCAAGAGTGACATCAATAACGTGAACAGTTGCATGTTGGCTACATCAATGCACAAATGTTCAAGGATATGCAAGAAAAATAATCAATCATGGGTATCCAGTTCAGGTAGGGAATTCCAACACTTGGTATAAATGTTTTAATCGGAAACTCCGTATGGATAAAGGCAATAATCCCATCTTCACCGGATACCCATGAACGATTCTTACAATCATTTATGCATAAAACAACTTTTGCTAAAAATATTACTTAGTATAGTTTTGCATTCAACAATGAATAAAACAGTAATAAAGGAATGAAAATGTGACTGGACTTATTTTATTGCATATCTCACCTGTTAGTCAAGCGATGGAGCAAACATTTCAGTGTGTTCCTGTTGCGTGACGTACATCTATGAAATAAAAGTCACATTCAATCCAATCATGTTTTACACTTGTAAATTACTTATTTCAAACATTTCAACGGTCAAACGCATGTCTGAGCCATTACTCAACAATGAAGGATGAGATCAAATGTTTGCCACATGGAGACGATGTGTCGCATACAACTTCTTCCAACTAAGGGTCAAACTGTAACTCAGCAATAAAATATTTAATGAAAATAATATTGGCAGAAATTTTCATCTCGTAAAGACAATGTGTCGAGTGCAACTCCAGCCAGTCTAGTGTCTGGCACAGAGAAGGTCAACATACACATGTCCCCATTTCATGTCCAGGCCTTAAGTCTGCAATGAATGATTAGATCAAACAATTACAGGGCAAAAACGTTCACCACATGAAAGCACAACCCAGGATCAAGGTCGCAGCAAATGTCAAACTTGTCAAACAGCTAAACTCGAAATTTGGAAGAAAGGTTCACCACATGGTGATGGAGACCTACAACTCCCACCTATCTTGGGTCAAGGTTGCAGAGAAGGTAAAATTTCAATTTATGTACATGCATCCCGGTTTCATGTCTGGGCCAAAATGCAGGATCATCATCTAATTTCACTTTCGCCTCGACAGCCGATGGGAGAGGACATGCTTTTCACACCTCTCAGCGTAGCAGAAGACCGACGCAGAGGCAGCACACCAGGGGAGGGACTAACAACGCAGACTACAACATCTTCACATCGCCACATCACATATATAGCACCACCATTATCACCAGCGCGCTGAAGGGGGCATCGACGTAGAGATGAGAACAAGACCAGCAAACAACCTGCAGAGCACGTGGGGCCTCTCCGTACCGGTCAGGGGGCATAATATGGAGTTCTCAGACTGTGTAAACCTGGCAGACACCACGGGAACTTTGTATTGTGCACCGAGCGGAGAGGTGAGGAGGCAGCCTTGCTTAGTTGTAACTTGTTATCAGCAGGCTGTCGCTAGGCGTGGGTTGCAAGGAAGGCTACCCATAATTGTCCAACCCACGTAGCGGATGTAGGTCTCACCTAGTGGATGTAGGATCCAGCTGCAACGACACAGCTAATGAGACACACACTGGGCCATAATTCAGCAATGAAGGATTGGATAAAAAAAAACATCGGTCAGAAGGCTCACCACACAGAGACGGAGTGTCAGAAAGTTCACCACATGGAGAAGAAGTGTCGCGTAAAATTCTGCCAAATCATCTTGCATGTTACAGAGTTATTATCCTTGATTATGTAAAATATAAATAAGTTCAGTTTGTTTAAATGCAATGCCATGACTAAACAAATTGTCATTGTTTCTTTCGGGCATCAAAACTGTAAACAAAATGTTGACACCCCCTGCAATCATCAATCCATAATTAGTTTTACCCTGATTAAAAAGTCCTTACCGGTATACCCTTGGACTCAGAGTTTTCGTTGAGGGAACAGTATAGGTTTCCCTTTGTTGTGTCGCGTCATGTCCCATCACATTTTTATGCTCCCCGAAAAATTTCGGGGGAGCATATAATCGCCGCATTGTACGTCACACTTACTTGTCCGGAGTGTAACTTCGAAAGTACTTATGGGATTGCATTGTACTTCATACAATGACAGAGTGTAATGAGAGGGAGTGCAAGAACAGTGTCTTCATTCAAACTAGTGTTATTGCCCTTGTTATTTTATACTTATAATTATTGTCCGGAGCATAACTCTGGAAGTATTGCATTGAAACTTCACACAATGGTAGAGGGCAATGAGAGAAAGTACAGAGCACAAGAACCGTAACTCTGTCTTCCTTCAAACTAGAGTTATTGCCCTTTGTTATTTTATACTTAACTTCTTGTCTGGAGCCTTACTTTATAACTACTGAAGGTACTGCATTGATAACTTCACACAAGGCTAGAGGGCAATAATGGGAAGTACAAAGTGCAAGAACAATAACTTGTAATAACATCCCACGTGTAATTCAAATTATAGTAATTGTCCTTTGTAGTTTTATGCAATGAAACTTCATATAAATGATAGAGGGTAATGAGATTTAAGTGCAGAGTGCAAGAACATTAACTCTGTCTTCAATTAAATTAGAGTGTTTGCCCTTTGTAGTTTTATACTTATAATACTTGTCGTACTCCAAAACAATGAATGAGACTTCAAACGCTATAATAGAGTGCAATGAGAGTAAGTGCAGTGAGAGTAAGTGCAGAACATGAGAATCATAACTCTATCTTAATTTAAATTAGAGTTATTGCTCTTGGTATTTTATACTTATAATTCTGTCTGGAGCATAACTGGAAGCCTACTAATGGTACTGCAATGAAAGCACACAACAATAGAGGGCAATGAGAGGAAGTGCAGAACACAAGAACCATAACTCTATCTTCATTCAAATTAAAGTTATTCCCATGGTAATTTTATACTTATTATAACTGATGTCCGCAGTATGACGCAAAAACGTGGGACTGCAATGAAACTTGACACAATGATAAAGGGTGTGCAGAGCATAAGAACCATAGCTCTAGTTTCATTTAAATTCTATTGCCCTTTGTAATACAAAGTTGCCAATTCAGGGAGCTTCCAACAGTTCTACTGATATTCTTGTTACAGAAAGCTCTTATCTCAGAAACCACTTTACAGAATTACATGAAATTTCACAAAAGAAATAATGCCACATGCAAGTAGCACAACTCAGCAACACAATCATATTGGCATGGTTATGTAGCTTTTTGTATTTAGGCAAACTGTGTAAAAAAAAATGTGAATACCGTATAAGCTGATATTTGTTAAACCATTTGACAGATTGGAAGGAAACTTCACACATGTATTCGGTATCGATAAATAACATCCCACGTGTAATTGCATAGCGGAAGCCTATTTTGACAAAGTTATACCCCTTTTTATATCACTTAGATATCGCTTTGTCATGGTCGTCGTCGTAACACTTTCATTCGGGTCAGCTTGTGAAAAATTGTTTACGTTAAATTTGTGACAGGTCTCGCACAGTCTTGAAACATAACTTGAATGACTTCAGTGAGAGGATAACCCTATTGATTTGGGTCAGTAGGTCAACGGTCAAAGTCACTTTATCAGATGATGAACAATCATTTCTGCTCAATAACTTGTGAAGGACTGCACCCGCTGTCTATAAACTATATAACATGGTTGATCCTTGGTGAGAGGATGACCCCTTCTAATTTTATAATGCAGCAATAAAATATCATTTATATACGGTAAAAATATAATACTATTGGTGCAAGGTACGCCATCTTAATAAGTCCTTACTGGGTTCTACCGGGGACTATAGTTAGTTTTTATCGATGTCCATCATTCCGTCTGACCAGTAACTTATTTTATCGTGCTATTCCAATAATATTGTACACAAAGTTCACCATTTTGAGATGGAACAATTAAACAGAAGCCGCCAAATTAACAGAAGCTCAGATATTTGAACCTCTATTCAAATCATTTGTACCGCAGTTCAAATATGTTGTACTGCAGTTCGAAAACTTAAGACTACAGTTTAATTCATTTGTACAGTGGTTCAAACAATTAGACTATGGTTATAATAATTTAAACCACATTACAAATGCTTTAAACAGCGGTACAAATCATTTGAACAGCAGTACAAATAATTGGAACTGAGGTACAAATGTGGTATTATTGAACATATCCATAAATGAATTAGACTGCCGTACAAATCATTTGAACAGCGGTACAAATAATTGGATCTGAGGTACACATGTGGAATTGTGGAACATATCCATAAATGAATTAGACTGCGGTACAAATCATTTGAAATGCGGTTCAAATCAAGATATGCGAAGAAATAATAAAAAATAAAATACTTGGTGCTGTCTCCCTGTTAAAGTGAGTTTGGATATGGCTTTTGAAATTTATTTTAAATTGACCAACTTTTGGTCATGGCAGCTATCGTGAATAAATGGCGGCAATGAAAAAATACAAAACTGAATTGACCCTTCCCAAGGAACATTGTGCTAAAGTTTCAATAATATCCTTAAAAGCTATAGATTTACTTTTAAACTTTTCCAAATCTATGCATAATGTTCATCACTGTGGCAGCCATATTATATATTTGACAGTAACAAAAAGAAAAACACAAATTTGATTGAGATCAACCAACCAAATGATAATGTTTGCATGTTGTTTTACGCCCTTTTCAACACGTAAGGTTATATATGACGGTCAATTTTAGTGGTAAAGGCAGACCACCCACTTTGCCTGGGTAGAACCAGTACTGAACACGTCCCGCCATCCGTAAGAATCAACACTTCCCCACAAGTCGAGCTCCCAGTGGGCTTCGAACCCGCATCGGTGTGAGACGAAGGTATACAACGCAATGTTGTTAACCATTCGACCACGGAGACGCAATATGAAATGCGTTTTATAAAGCAGATCGCTGAGTTGTACCGCGGTTCAAATAATCTGTACCATAATTTGTAAATTTGGTCGATTTGAACCGTGGTATATGTGATTTAAACCGCAAGACAAATTATTTTAACCGTAGTACAAATTACTTGAACCGGTTCAGATATTTAAAGAGAGGTGCAATTATTTGAGTTTCTGTTAATTTGGCTTTCCATAGGTAAGGGACACACAATTTGCTTTTTTATATTTTTACATTATAAAAATTAAGAATGTTATGTTGCCATATACTTATGTCTGGGAGTAATGAATTTGACTACTGTAAAAACAGTGCACCGGTAAAACAATACCAGTACACAGCTACTTTTTTACAGGGCACATGATTGTATTAAAAGATCACTGGCACTGGAGCCGCAGATATTATATGAAAAAAACACGATATCCCCCTATTACCTATATAACACATGGTAGACATCTTTGAAATGACCAACCTCGTTTCGAAGGCTGAATCTTTGTCAAATTACAGAATTGATTCAAATCCTCTACACAGTTCGTTAGGTCTGACTCCCATTTATCACATTAAATTCACAGTTCGTACGAAAACGCACGCTGTGCTGAGAAATTTAAGTAAAATCGCCGATTTCTGCCGTAATAACATTTCCTACCTGACCCGCACTTCCGGCTGTACTAACTTCTCGAATATTTAATTGTTTTTACAACCGAGAATTGATTAGTCTAGATCATCTGCGACGATTGCTTGTTTTGAAGACAAACGTTTGTATTTACAATCAAGCGTCGAAGATGATCAAGACTAATCAAGTATAATTTGTACAAACAGTTAAATATTCGAAAAGTTGCGAATGGGTCTTTGTAACTGGTGATCCTATTGGGCATTCGGAACTTTTCGATAAAACCGGAAGTGCGGGTCAGGTAGGAAATGTTATTACGGCAGAAATCGGCGATTTTACTTAAATTTCTCCGCACAGCGTGCGTTTTCGTGCGAACTGTGAATTTAATGTGATAAATGGGAGCCAGACCTAACGAACTGTGTAGAGGATTTGAATCAATTCTGTAATTTGACAAAGATTCAGCCTTCGAAACGAGGTTGGTCATATCAAAGATGTCAACCATGTGTTATATAGGTTATAGGGGGATATCGTTTTTTTTTGTGTTTTTTTATATAATATCTGCGGCTCCAGTGCCAGTGTAAAAGATATAGTGCTGCACCAAATACATAATACCGCTACACCGGTATATTGTCGATACACCGGTGTTTTTTCAGACCGGTGCAACGGTTTAATTTATCAGTGATCAATAATATTGATGCATCTGATTTATATTATTGGTGACCATTTTCCCTCTCTGATGCAGCTCTGAATAGCCTATACTGTTAAACATTTGATTCAATAAAATCGATAAAATACTGACTCAATATCTGTGAAAATTATTTAACTTTTAAATGTGCCTTAATGTAAAGGGTTGTGCTAGGTGGCTGATACAGGCGTGTTATTCCAGTGACAGCACTGTTATGCAAGAAAAACTACAAACACAATCAATCAATTTAATTTGCCAACAGGTCGTGTGATAAGAGGTCATGTATGCTATTACGTCTCTGATTTAAACAAACATAATTCATTCATCCTTTTTCATAATATAAAGTAGTCGAACTTGAAAGTAGACGAATCCTCTTGCAACTTGGTAATATCACGGAGAACATGAGATGTCCCTGTTGATATTTTAATAGGCAAAATATTGACGGTCACTTTTGTAATAAAGCATGTACATCATTCAATTATTTATTACTATATAGTCTATCTACTGTCCCTGTTCAAACACAAGACTCTATTTATTATTATTTGATTTAAGAAATGATAAGGTAAATAAAGAGTTTAAATAATCATAAGAAATCGATCATTAATTCTGACGAACATCGCCGACCTCTTGCAGTAAAACAACACAGAATTCGTACAAAAACGCTCGAAAAACGCAGCGACGAAATTTACACATTTCCTCAGTTTTATTGTGTTTTTCCAGTTTAAAATGTAACTATACATTGTATTTTGTTTGAATATTATTCTTTTTATAATGTTAATCACATATATCATGAAAAAAAAGTTATTTGAAATTAATTCGTAAATGGCCCCTCCAATTACGAATTCGCAAAAGGCGTGTCGATAATTCGGAATTATCGAGTATTCGTAATTGGCGTGCTACATCGATAATACCAAAGTGGCTCTAATTATGAAGAAAAAAAAGAATTGCGTGCAGCATGGTGTCTCGCCTAAAGCGACCAGTCCATCAAACATGTCTCAAGTGCCCTCGTCTTGATAAATTCGAGGGTGCCAATGCATAAATTGATTATGAAAGAAAACCGCCGGAAAATCATTTACATTACCGTGTAAATGTAAATTTAATGGTAAAATTTATATTCGGGTTTCATAAGTCAATACACATGAACTACTGTAGATTATATGCTTTAATACAGCTGCTATGAACGATAGTGTTGTTCTGATAATAGATTGATTCCCGACACTAATGAGATTGCTAAACAGAGACTGACCCAGTGATGGGCTGTGTATGCATTTATATAAGGCACAGGCATGCATGCTCATCAAGTTACAGCCTTTAAAAGCTCATATTAGAAGTAATACGGTAAACAATGTTTCCCACTTAACAATTATAAATGTGAAAAATTCCATTGATAAACAGTGCTGAATTTCAGTAATAAATAGTCACATGCTGTAACAATAAACACATCCTGTTTATCTAAAGTTTACGGCAACAGTTTCAGACAGAACCAATTACACACTAATTACTTCCAATTTTAATCTGGCCGTTGGTTTTGAAACTCTCCCATATCGAGTTATATAATGTTTATTATCTGTCACATCTGAACGAGAATGCATCAGATGCATGCATAGACAAAAGTCTTTTTGATTTAGATAACTATATATAAAAAAAACAATTGTACTACTATTGAAATAGTCGTATTTTTATTGAGTGAATATTCAGTAATGAGACACTGCCCATAAATAAAACTTATGTCTAGTTTTCATTCTGTGAAATGTATACATGAAAATATTTCAATGTTTTTTAAGAATGTTGTTTAACGGCTCATTAACATATTACAGGTTAATCAGAGCCTCCCTTGAGAGAGGAGAAGGATACACAGGAATTCGGGAAACTGCCTTTCTTACTATCGAATAGATTCCTATGCCCAAGAACACAAAATGAAACTCAGTGGCACAGGAGAGACTTTCTGTTGTTTTTTGTCTCTTTCATTGTGTTCTCACGTCCTTGTTTGCAGTACAGTGCGGACCTGCGGTGCCATTGCGTTCGGATGCTGTGGTTTCTATAGGACCCTATGTCTCATTTTTGGAATTCATCTTATTTTTTATTGAATATTCTGTATTGTAGATGTGTAATGTCGTCAATGTAATTAGTTTGTGTTTATAAGCTCAAAGTTACAGACAGTGTCCCTTTAAATAGACAAATTATTTTCGATTTACATAAATATATTGAAAAACTTGAATCGATCTTATATTTTGTTGTTGTGTAATGTTTGTCAACATAATATTAAATATCTAGTGTTTTATAAGCTAAAAATGTAAATAATAATTTTCTTTATTGTCATTGAATCATTATAAAATATCAGTATGTCCATAACAAGAATTTGGTTTTAAATTACGATGTATGACATGTTAATTTCATTTAATTTTTTAACTATTCTGTAACATTTTCATCCTAAAAATGTTCAGGAAGTAATTTGTTCTCTGTCAAGACAAATTTTCCTAGTATAATTTTCACACACAGGTGGGGTCTCTAACTTTTGCATGTTTCGCCAATTGACATTTAATCTAAGCATATAGTGTTTATTTGTGTTACCAAGTTTTATCAAGTTTATGTCATCACTAATTAAATGTAATGTTTCTCTTTGGCTGGTGTAGTAATTCCTTAATTAAAATAGTTTCGATAATAACTGTTGTTTGTATCAAAGTTCATTATCTGACAGCGTGTTACAATCGTGTGAAGTTGGTATTTAAAGGGGCACATGGAAATCTTGAAGTGTTTATTAAGCATTGAAATTATTGTTTCGATTTATATATCCATTATCATTTTCACTTTGATAAACAAACGTGCCCAATATAGGTGGCTTTGAGGTAGAATACCGCTTAAGCCGGTGCTAGGGGGCGTGAGAGGTGTTGCTTCTTTCATTACTTCTTACGAACAGACTCAATAAAACCGAATCTGCTGCTTTATTCTCTTAATTGTGTTTGTTGCTCCAACGGATCACCTTTATCAGTATTTATTGAAAATAATTAAATAAATTTTTTAGTTTTCAATGTTTTTCACTGATTTTACCATAAGTTGAAATATATTATTGGTGCATTATTATCAACAGTTAATTATATGTAAACACAATTTACTTCATATTATTCGTATAATTAATATTAATGATTGATCCCATGCAAGTTATGCAGAAGAACTATCGGGATGTTGTAAGTTTTAAAAAAATCAGATTGCCATGTGTAGCTTTAAGATAATTTATAATACAGATTGCATGAAGTTGATAAATAAGTCGAACAAGAGACAGATTTGATATTTGTTTTGTTTCCATAATCATTATAAAAAATAATGGCACATGTTGGATTAGATGAAAAGTCGCAAAGTCCATGTTTATGTCAATATATATATATATAACTTTGTATGCGAGGCTGTTGTACATCATTACCAATTTACCATAATTAATTACTACAAAAGTCTATAACATTGTATTTAACCGTTATCCTGCTTTGAATATATAATGAACTTTCTTTGAATTTGGACCAAGCCATTTATGATACAAATAGTTATTTCAGGAACTGACTGATGAACAGCCGGACATTGTAAACCCTGATCGAATAAAAAATGAAGGCCCTATCGTTTTAAAGATGCAAAATATAGCATTTTTAACTAAATCAAGGGCCATAACTCCGCTGTTACGGGTCTGATCTAGCTGTTTTTCGACCTTATCCGAGCTTTTATCGACAATAGCAATCTGGTGAAGTTTGGTAAAGATCGTATGAAAAATGAAGGCTTTTTCATTTTAACGAGGCAAAATATAGCATTTTTAACTAAATCAAGGGCCACAACTCCGCTGTTACAGGTCCGAGTTGGCTGGTTTTCGAATTTGACGGAGCTTTCATCGACAATAGCAATTTGGTAAAGTTTGGTAAATATCAGATTAAAAATGAAGGCCCTATCGTCTTCACGAGGCAAAATATAGCATTTTAACTAAATCAAGGACTATAACTCCGCTGTTACTTCTCCGATTTAGCTGGTTTTTGAAATTGTTGGAGCTTTCATCGTCGACAATAGCAATCTGTTAAAGTTTGGTAAAGATCGGATAAAAATAAAGGCCATATCGTCTTAAAGAGGCAATATAGCATTTTTAACTAAATCAAGGGCCATAACTCCGCTGTTACTGGTCCGAATTGGCTGGTTTCCGAACTTTTTTGAGCTTTCATCGACAATAGCATTCTGGTGAAGTTTGTTAAAGATCGGATAAAAATGAAGGCCCTATCGTCATAACGAGGCAAAATATAGCATTTTTAACTAAATCAAGGGCCATAATTCCGTTGTTACATGTCCGAATTGGCTGGTTTTCGAACATGTCCGAGCTTTCATCGACAACAGCAATTTGTTTAAGTTTCGGAAAGATCGGTTGAAAAATGAAAGTCCTATCGTCTTAACGAGGCAAAATATAGCATTTTTAACTAAATCAAGGGTCATAACTCCGCTGTTACAGGTCCGAGCTGGCTGGTTTTGGAACTTTTCCGACCTTTCACGTCTCACTAGTAAATTAATCAACACTATATAATATATGTAGAAATGGTCACTTGTGGACCACTGCGAACATACTTTAAAATGTCCATTGGTCTTTAAATCTCCCCTCAATCTGCAAACCTTCCTCTGAAGCTCAGAATATCCACAAAAAGTCAAAAGAAAGACCAGATTAAATTTTTTTAAATTCCAGTATTTTTCAGTACCCCTCAAAACTAGCTCCATTTTACTGATAATTCAACTGTATTCCTACCCATTTTCAAATTATCATATCTTCCCCGAAAATCACCCAGTGGCATCCAAACTTGGCAGAAGTCATGAACATGTTCCAATCTTGTCACCTGAAGGCAGAAATAAGAGAATGATTGCACATTTCCAAGTTCAGAGCAAACTGATTAACACAGCCCTAGTTTTTTACGGTGTAGGAATCTTCTACCGTCATGACCAAGGGAGGTAATTCATGACCAAGGGAGGTAATTCTGTAGTGAGACCTTCATCGACAATAGCAATCTGGTAAAGATCGGATGAAAAATGAAGGCCCTATCGTCTTAACGAGGCAAAATATAGCATTTTTAACTAAATCAAGGGCCATGACTCCGCTGTTACTAGTCCGATTTGACTGGTTTTCGAACTTGTCCGAGCTATCATTGATATTAACAATCTGGTAAAGATTGGTCAAGATCGGATGCACAATGAAGACCCTATCGTCTTAACGAGGCAAAATATAGCATTTTTAACTAAATCAAGGTCTATAACTCCGCTGTTACAGGTCCGATTTGGCTAGTTTTCGAACTTGTCCGAGCTTTCATCGTCGACAATAGCAATCTGTTAAAGTTTGGTAAAGATCGGATAAAAATGAAGGCCATATCGTCTTAACGAGGAAAAATATAGCATTTTTAACTAGATCAAGGGCCATAACTCCGCTGATACTGGTCCTATCTTGCTGGTTTTTAAGCTTCTCCGAGCTTGCATTAATATTAACAAGCTGGTAAAGTTTGGTAAAAATCAGATGAAAAATGAAGGCTCTATCGTCTTAACGAGGCAAAATATAGCATTATTATATAAATCAAGGTCCATAACTCCGGTGTTACAGGACCGATTTGGCCGGTTTTCGAACTTGTCTCAGCTTTCATCGACAATTGCAATCTGGTACAATTTGGTAAAGATCTGATAAAAATGAAGGCCATATCGTCTTAACGAGTCAAAATATAGCATTTTAAACTAAATCAAGGTCCATAACTCCGCTGTTACTGGTCCGATCTTTTCGAACTTGTACAAGCTTTCATCGACAATAGCAATCTGGTAAAGATTGGTAAAGATCGGATGAAAAATGAAGGCCCTATCTTCTTAACGATGCAAAATATATCATTTTAACTCAATCAAGGGCCATAATTCCGCTGTAACAGGTCCGATCTGGCTGGTTTTCGAACTTTCATCGACATTAACAATCTAGCAAAGTTTGATACATATCGGGCGACCAAAGAAGGCCCTATCGTCTTAACGAGGCAAAATATAGCATTTTTAACTAAATCAAGGTCCGTAACTCCGCTGTTACAGTCCGATTTGGCTGGTTTTCGAACTTGTCCGACCTTTCATCGACAATAGCAATCTGGTAAAGTTTGGTAAAGATCGGATGAAAATTGAAGGCCCTATCGTCTTAACGAAACAAAATTAGCATTTTTAACTAAATCAAGGTTCATAACTCTGCTGTTAGTGGTCAGATCTGGCTGGTTTTCAAATATGTCCGAGCTTTCATTGATATTGTAAAGATCAGATGAAAAATGAAAGCCCTATCATCTTAACGAGACAAAAGTTAACGACGGACGGACAACGGACAGTTCGCCATCCGATAAGCTCTGTTGGCCCATGGCCAGTTGAGCTAAAAATATGAATCAAAGAGTTATGGGCCTTTATAAGATCATGCTGACGATGTGTACACAATTTCATTGTTGTAGACCTTATTCTTCGAAAGTTATTGGCAAGGTTAAGTTCCAGGTTAAACCTTTTTCTTTATCTTAAGTAACAGCAGTTATTTTGGATGTAGCCTTGACCAAATGTGTACTGACCAAATTTGTACTAATTTGAAAGACAATGACGTCTTTATTATCCATGTGAAATTTAGTCAAAATCAGCCCAGGAGTTTTTGAAGAAAGGCAAAAGTTAATGAATGACGTTGAAAGAGAGGTCACCATAACTCGCTCTGAGCGAGGTACATATGTTTTATCCTATTATTCCAGGTACTCACACCCAAAGCACCAGCTCTACTCTCAGACAGTTATGTAGAGTCTGTCACTCCTTGATGGACATTGCAAACACTGTATCTCTGTTACTGATAGCTCTCGGTCATAATCTTAAGGATATAGGCTATAACTAAAACATGACAAATGTTTTAAGTTTTATTTCTCTTGTTTACTGTATACATAGTATAAACACATGTTAGTTATACATAGTATATATGTGTTTATTATATACTGAAAGGAAAAAGAAACGCGACACGGGAATTTCCGCTTTATACTGTATATAAATACACTTAATTCCATATATTATATTCCAAGGAAATCCCAAGCTATTTGTAAAAAAAAAGTTGCAGTTAGAGAAAGGACACAACTGTGATGTTGTAGACGTTATAATCACAGTACACGTTGTAACAAGAAATTCATAAATGTTGAAGTTCCTATTTGAAAAAAATTGAACCAGTTCAGTATTGTATTTAACGTAAAAGGTTTGCAAAATGTTGCATCCTAAGTTTGCGCCAAACGTGTACTCTGTCATTAATAAATCTTTGCAGGAATACTATTTGCTGTGTTACATGTTGTTTTAGTCTTGTTTCCTAAAGGAAAGATCTTACGTAGCCATGTACTATTCGATTAACAGCAGCATATTGTACATACAATATATAGCGGAAATTTCCGTGTTGCGTTTCTTTTTCCTTTCAGTATATATCATATCATAATATATACACATGCAATATTTAAAAGAAAAAAAGAAAAAACATACACTGTTTGAAAAAAGCAATAAAAGAACATACTAAAAGCATAATGACCCAAACCTAGATGTCTTGACAATATGTCATGACTATGAACTACATGCTCTAATATGAAGGTTTACAGTGCTACAATACTAAGTGCAGCTACACAGGACATCAGCAATGCCAGAGAAATGTCAGGTGCTTCACAGAAGCTGGGTATTTGGCAGAAGCCGAATGCTTCACAGAAGCTTTTAAAAGTGTCACAATCTTTGAAATACTATGTAATTATGGTTAAGATTCTTTTTGTTGACATAATACAGCAATTCTGAGATCATAGAAACTATGAATGGTTAATTTTTCCTCCACAGCCACACTGAGACGTATCGTTGTTTTTGTCCGAATAGGAAAATAATTATTGTAAATTAAATGAATTCTGCACATTGTTAGCTTTCTACTTTTTTCAACACTACAGAGAGAAGTATATATAAAACAAATTTAAAAAAAAAAGAGAAATGGCAAGTTACAAAAATTAAAACAAAATACTGAACACAAGAATGAATATTGCCACAATTGCCAGTGTATATAGTAATAAATACAATATCATCAGAAAAAGAAATAGAAAAAAAAAACATGTTTAAAAGTTGTATACATCAAGACTAGAGATTCAAAAATGAAAATAAATATTGTAAAGGGACACAGAAATCTTGAAGTATTTATCTAGCATTAAAAGTAATAGCCCCTTGATTTATTAATTGCATATAATTTGGGATTTTCCTTCATCATGTTACTTTAGGTTTAAATATTAAAATTAAAATTGTACAAATACACAGATTGTGATGAAAAACTAGCAGGATGCCTGGAGTCTTACACAAATCCAGATTACAGTGTGTCCCTTTAAATTTCAAGCAAAAATAGTCTTACCTTTCTGCCCATAAAAACAAATTCGGGCTACCACAACGACTGCTTTTTTTTAATGCCACAATATAGGATAAATAGAGGATATTTGTTGTTTTAGAGTGATCGAATAACAGATTTTATTTCATCGAGAAGTGTGAAAACTTTATATTTTCACGAATGCGAAGAATGAGTGAAAATATTGAAGTTTGATCACTTTGAGATGAAATAAAATCTGTTATTCACTACAAAACAACAAATTTTATTTTTATTTTATGCTTTATAATCAAAGTGTTCTGCAGTATGCAGAAAAATTAATAAAAAGTTGACGATGTCATTGACTTAGTATGATGAAATTGCTGTTTTCAATTCCCCGTAACTTCTAAACTACTTAACCGATTTCAATAATCTACGACTCATTTTCTTAGTTAAGTTATTTTCAATACAATGATATAACGTTTATAGCAACATTTGGGGAAATATTGTTTTGGAAAAAAAGTAGTTCCGGCAGTGAAAAAATAAAACTATATTTCACATGTATGAAATACCACTTTTATTTCATTGCTAAAACCCACTATTTCACTGCTAAGCATAAAATAATAAGTGATAGTGGAATAAAAATGAAAGAACTGTGTTTTAGCAGGAACTTAAACATTGTTGATAAGAAAAGGCATATTTGAATATCAAAAGACATAAATGACAGTATCAAAAGACATAAATGACAGTAACTGTTATTGGTACAAAGGTTACAAAAGAATACAGTAATTTTTAAAAGTATTTTAAAGGAACATATGACAATCTTGGAAGTACTTATCATGTATTACAATAAGTACATCAATTTATTAATCCAGTATCATTTCAACTAAATCTGGTTGAAAATATTTAAATAATAGTGTTTTTTTTATATTTTCTTCGTTATTTTACCTTAAGACATATTATTGGCAATGTACCGGTAATCAATAATAAGTAATATACAAAAACAATTTGCTGTGAACAATTCAAAGAGTTAAAATAATGATTTTCAACTGTGCAATTTATCTATAAAAAACACAAAATGCTACACGTTTTAAACAAATCAAGATTACCAGGTGTCCCTTTAAACAAAATAATTGAATTGGGCTTTAAGGCGCACCAACACATGAAAGGTTATATGGCGCCTAACAGGAATGAAGGTGCCAGGCTCATCCTCCATTTACATCAAGATAAATTATGGAGAATGGGACTATTGTTCAGGGCGCTTGTTTCAGCCAAAGGTTTTTCTGCAGTAGCTTGGGCAATTTAAATAACATGTACATCAATTATATATCATAAGAACTGATATTTTATATAATTAACTCCCATTAACCCCCAATCACCCACCCACTACCCTGGCAGCACCCTGCATATGCGTTTAGAATTAAAATGCTATATAATAAGAACTGATATTTTAGTGGTAAATAAAAATACATTAGTTGCTAAATCGGTTGAGAAATAAATATTTTACAGCCCAAATGATTTTTGATGGGTATTTTCCCATGCAAGTTCTTTGTTGGTGGGACAGCAGAAAATTAAGAAATTTCAGATAACTTCAGTTAGCCTTCATATTTTGCTATAAAACTTTCAGGGTGTCTTAATTTACAAATATCTAACAATTTAAAACAATTTTTGGATAAAAATTCTGAAAATGTTTTTTTTCTTCAATTTTTCATACAGCAGAATTGCTCCATCAAAAACAGCTTTCGCTCATGACATTTTTATTTATCAACCGATTTTGAAAAGTAAGGATTTTTTATTTACCACTAAAAATGTCTGTTTCACCGATATACGACTTATTTAGGTACTAGACTGATTTTGTCTACAAAGTCCAAAAAACCTTTGGCGACCCAAACAATAGAACATTCTTACCTGCAGACCTGCAGAGTTGCTAAATAAACAAAAGAATAAAGTATTTAATTTTAGAGACAAAATAGATCTATGACTAAAGAACATCAAAATAGCTGTTTTTTAGCATTTTAAGCAATGAAAATGGACAGTTATACAGATTGAGAAGCACTTCACAGGAATGTACCATATTTAACACTAAACCCGTTACAAATAGTTCTTTCTTTGAATTAAGACCATTCCATTTAAGTGACAAAGAGTTACTGGCAGGCTGATGGACGCAAAGGCTATTATAGTCGTACTTAGGGGTTTAAAGGGTTAATCAATATCAAAGTGAGTGCAAAAAGCCATATTTCTCCTTCATTATGAAATAAATAAGAACTCTTTTCTTCAGAGTTTGTTGTTGATGGTTGCTTCATTATGTTCAATAGGTTTAGCTGTTTGCTTTCTTTTCTAGAAATGGCTATGCCGGTGGTATATAATTAACTCCCATTAACCCCCAATCACCCACCCACTACCCTGGCAGCACCCTGCATATGCGTGTAGAATTAAAATGCTAGTAAAGTGGAATGATATAAAACAAATCCGAGCCTTTTCCGACCCTAAGCGACTTTTTTCATTTTTGTTTTGGCTTTTTTATAGTCATGCAGCCAGATAAAACATCAAAAAGCATAAAATGAGCTGCGAACAGGTCAGAGAAGACTCGGAATAATATAATGTGTTTGTGTCTTTAAGTCATTTTCAACACATGTAAAGTTATATACGACGGTCGATTTTTTGTGGTGGAGGCAGACCACCCACTATTCCTGGGTAGAACCAGTACTGCACACCTTCCGCCATCCAAAAGAATTGACACTTCCTCACAAGTCGAGCTCCCAGTGGGATTCGAACCCGTATCGGTGAGAGTCACAGAGATGCTGTAAAACATTAAATTAATCTCAGTATTTACACAAACATATAGATATATACAATTGGACCGCTTACAAACAACTGTAAAAAGTCTTAACTTGTTCATAGTTGCTTGTGTAGTTAATATCAGTATATTTACAAGGTGACATGAACGAACAAGCAGATCACTGGTACCAAAAACAACAATTATAATCACAGGTACCTGCTTTGACATAATGGTTAACAATTTATATATTTAAAATAGAATGTATGAGTCCTTTCACAGCTAGATGTTCATATCTGGTTGGGAATAACTGTGTTTGTCTGTTTGTTTGTTTGAATGGTGTTTACGTCATTTTTGCACATTTCAGGCCATTTTTTGGTGGCAGAGACAGACCACCAATTTATTCCTGGGTAGAACAAGTACTGTATACCTCCCGCCATCCGTAAGAATCATCGTGGGAGGCAAGAAGGTTTACAATGCAACGTCAAACTAAAATATGATTACAATATCATAACAAAATAATTATAATCACAGGTCTCTGCTTTGACATAATGGTTAACAATTTATTTATTTAAAATAGAATGAATAAATCCTTTCACAGCTAAGTTCATATCTGACTGGAAATAGCTTCATTATAGTGATGAGCAAACAATGACAGTAACGGAGATGAAGATGATTACTGGAAATGAATACCAATTAATTCTCAATTACCATTCAACTCAAACCATGGTATTCAGTTTCCAGTTCCCATTGGGGGAGTTCTACCTCCTGCTGGGAACAACAGTTGGTTATTTCTTTGGCCCTGCCAACTGGGGCCACAAAATTAAGAGAAATAATGAATTAAGCATCTAAGGGATTGGTCAGATAAACATATATACCCAGTACTCAGCAGTACATTTAAAAACGCAATTTTTTTCATTTTCGATTATTTCTAGTCTGCTGGTTTTTCGTTCAGATCAAGATTGTGATTTATGTTAGTACACAAGTCTCTTTGTCCCAAAGGTTAACATATGGCGATAAAAAGTTGCATAAGATTTGCTCTACTTCTTTCAGTTAAAGCACATTTTGCATGAGGATTTTTTAACATCTCTAGAATATAAAAAAATACAAAGTATTGCGTTTTCAAATGTACTGAGTGTACAGTGGTTTTCCATCGTTAAATATATGAGCTGTTTAAAGTGGATGCTTGTAACTTAGCAAATCTTGTCTTTTATCCCATAGCATACTGCCTTGTTTCGTTGGTCGGATCAGTCATAGGCTGGTGCATCTCGGTACCCTCATCTTCAGTCTGTGCCTCCTGTTCCTCAATGTCGCCTCTACCTATGTCATCCGGATTCAGTCTTACCATCTCAACTTCAGGCACATCAGGATTCTCTACTGAGAATGAAACATTAACACATGATGGAATCTTAATAATACATATAAAATATAACTGCACCCAAATATGTTAGTAGAGAAAATATCGCTATGTTGCGTATGCAAAGAAAAAACACAAAAAAAACATTTTAAACAGTTTTTTTATGGCTACACAAACGTATGTTCTGCCACATTTTAGTTGGCCGTAATGCTTTTTTCCCTTCCACTTTAGGAGGGATTTTTTTATAGACGGTTGAAGATCAACAAAAAAAAAACATGCTGAATGAACGTGTCTCAGTATGGTTGGATCAAACTGATGTTTTGTATGAAAATTGCATAATGTCATTGTTAAAGCTCAGAAAATATGCGAGCTCTTAAAATAGCTATCCCGCCAACAACATGCACATTTTACATCATATATGTACACCGTTTTTAAACCTACTGACGACGAGACATATATAACTAACATAGTTGAGAATACAAACTCTATAGACACAGTATAACCAGATTTATCACATAACTCTTGGTGTATTTTCGATATACCACCAGTTATATAAGTATGCAAATAAGCCTAGTATGCACTGTCAAAAAAAAAGAAAAGATAATGACTATGATCCAATTCCCACGGTTTATGTCGATTTCGTGTGTTAAAGCGACAGGCAAAATGCAATAAAAGTCGATATGTGAGTTATGTAATAAATAGAATCTAACATTTGTTCTCATTCATTATTGAATTTATTAAACTCGTTAGCAAAAATGATATAATGCCAGGCAAGAGCCTCGCATTATATCATTTTGCCAACTCGTTTAATAAATTCAATAATGAACGAGTACTCATGTAAGATCCTCTATTTAACCAGCCAGGTCAAACCCCGAAACTGGAGCTTCAAATTAAGAGCTACCAATTCATTTTTCGCACATTCAAGTATGCGTATTTTTAGAACCCATGAAAAAAACTTTACTTTTAATCGACACATATGTATTATTATATGACCTGAACACCTGGATAAACTTTTGATACACGGTTTTGTAGTGTAATTTATCTGGCGGGTTAGTTTCTTTAATCAACATTGGAATCATACATAAATATATTATGGTTACCATTAGCAGTTGTGCAGCAGAGATGATCCATGATGGAACGACGACATTTTATAAAAACAGCAAAGGCGATGAAGATGGCAACTCCAGTAGCAATGATGATTCCTGCCAGGACAGCATTAGACATTGCTTTAGGTTCGTCTACTGAAGGCGAGTTTGTTGTAGATGATTCTATTGCAGACGAGTTTGTTGTAGATGATTCTATTGCAGTTTTAATAGCTGCAATTAAAAAGACAAACATTAGAACATTATTCTGAAAAAAACTTCGCGATATAATATACAAACACAAATTAATGTAAATTTTTAAGCTGGAAGGCATAGCTATATATTTGTTTTCATTATTATTTGTATCTACAAGTTGCTACAAGTGGTGAAAATAATCGCATATAATTCAATGCTCCAGATAAAAACGCGTACCTTCGTTATTTCGCATACTACTCCTTCGAATCTATAAGTGTTTTTGTGGCGACCACTCCTCTAAAATATTTGACACCTGCGTGCGGTCCAATTTGACTGCGGACACATTGGCATGTTGCGAACATATGCCACCCTACACTTACACAGTAGATTATAAAGATCTAGTGAGCCCAGCAATACTGAATAGATGCGTATTGAATTTCAAGCTCAGGGTGTGGTATCATAGTGCATATTAAAATTACACGTCTACGAATGGTGAGAAGATTTCGAGATATACGCCGTCCTCTGACTAGGGTGCATCTATAAATGTCCATATGTAAAAACGTCAAATAAATGGGACTACATATACCCACAACTCTATAATATAGTAGTGGGGTATTAGTCGGACTCTTGATCACCTTCGACACTTGATTGTAAATGTAACAAACGTCCCGACCCTTTGTGCAGAAAAAATAATAAACCAGAAACAAGTGTCTGTAAATTGAGGCCCCCAGCGGGTATTAGCCTGACTCTTGATCATCTTCGAATCTAACAAACGTCCCGACCCTTTGTGCAGAAAAAATAATTATCCGGAAACATGTGTCTGCAATTTTTTGTTTTTTAATATAGTATTTTTGATCATCTACATTTTATAGTTTGTCGTTTCGACGATATAATGATAAAGTTTGCCTCTTTGTTTATTTATTAATTTAGTGTCTTTCAACCTTTCTGTTTATCTTAGAAGGTGCATCTGTATCAGCCAATCAGAAACAATACCAGAATCACGACAAATTTCAAAACTTATTTTACTTTTGAGGAACTGTTCGTTCTCCGAGAGTGTGTTGTTTTTTGGGTGGAGTGGGGAGGGGTTTGAGATCCTGAATGACAATCAAGAGTTGTTGTAGATCTCATATTGCTTGCAAGAAAACAAAACATAATTTGAATGGATTTCAGGAAAAGACTCTTTAAAAGAAGAATTTGAAATACAATGTACAATATAAATTAAAGAAAATGATGTACAGACCTGGAGTCCATCCTCCACATTGAGTCTTACACTGGCCATTGGTCCTTTGTATCTCGGCGTTCCTACACAGATCAGAACACGGTGCACAAGTTTTTGTTACAGGGTCATAAAACGATTCTGGAGGTGCACAATCCTTAGCCTGCTTAGGTATAGTGGCAGCTGGCTACTCGTTGAAGGCTGCGCTCAAGGCCATGATCATAACCAAATGTGTAAGTGCCATACCGTCTCCGAATTACACCCTTCTGAACTGGATCCCTTCTGAACTGGATGAAAACAGCAACGTTTAATGAGCAAATGGAAACATCGGGCCAACACCAGTTTAAGGTGGTTAGTTCGGGAATAAAGAAAGAAGTGGGAACCCAAGTAATGTTCGTTCGCTTCCACGTTTTAAACATCTCATATTGTGTACCCTGTCCTATTCGGTAGGTCCTATATGCCGTTAAGAGACAGAGTACCAGCACTTGTTTATTTTTAGTAATTTACTGGATATTCCAGACTAAAAATAAATTATCATCACTTATCAGGACTGGTTCCCTGGCCTATCACAAACATGTGTAAAGCATTGTGGGAGGCCAGAGAACCAGGTTAATACCACCAACAGGTTAATCTTTCTATTTTTATAACAAAATCAGGCTAGGGGAGCCTGTACGGTAACAGCCGATACTTTGAGCAAACATGGCTAGGATTTTTTTCTTCATTAGATTTAGAAAAACTAGAAAGTAGAAGTAATAAATTAATTGGAAACAAGTTTATTTTTGGTGTAGCTCTAGTAGCCTACTAATTGTAGGAATGTCCTGATGTGATAATTTTATTTGTATTAAATGAAAATGTTTCTGTAGATCCACAGACCTAATAACAAATATGTCTGTGAAATAGTATAACTCAAGTGTGTGGATACTAGGAAGTACGTACTATTTATCCATGAAATGTTCATGGCTTCACGCAGGTTTTGTTTATGTTAACTTCAACGGCTACTGTACAGTACAGAGTATTTTTTAGAGTCATTTGTGTTCAACTTAAAATACATTACTAATGTCAGATTGTGTTTTCTATTGTTTTTGCTGTGTCCTTCCGTCTATCTGTCCGTCTGTCACAATGTTGTCGCCGCTACTCCTCCTAAACCTCTTTTCGACGAAAATTGACAAGAAGCATCGGTATAATGTCTAGTTGTGCATATCGCGTTCGTGTTCCGGTTCGATGATTTTTGACAGAGTTATGGCCCTTTGCCATTTTAACTTTAAATTTGTTGTCGCCGCTACACCTCCTGAAGCGCTTGGAATTCGACGAAAATTGACAGTAAGCATCGGTATAACAGCTGGGTATAATGTCTCGCTGTGCGTTTCGCATTTTTGTTCCGGTTCGATGATTTTTGAAGGAGTTATGGCCCTTTGACATTTTAACTAAATACATTTGTTGTCGCCACTACTCGTCCTAAACCGCTTGTTGGATTACGACGAAACTTAGCAGGAAGCATCAGTATGGTTCAGTCTAATTGTGCATATCGTGTTTGTGTTCCGGTTTGATGTTTTTTGTTAGAGTTATGGCACGTTGACTTTTTGACTTGAAATGTGTTATCGCCACTACAGTAGGCCTACTCCTTGGATTTCAATGACACTTGGCAGGTAGCATCGGTATGATGTCTAGTTGTGCATGTAGCGTTTGTGTTCTGGTTTGATGATTTTTGACGGAGTTATGCCCTTAGATATTTTTACTTTAAATTTATTATCGCCGCTACTCCTCCTAAATCGCTTGTTGGATTTCGACGAAACTTGGCAGAAAGCATCGTTATGATATATAGTCATGCATAACATATCGTCTAGTTGTGTCCCATGGAAACATTTTTAGTTTTACTATTGCTTTTGTCTTTTCACGTTACATAGAAAATCAATTTTCCACACATCCTTCATGTTATCCATAAATGATTTTTAACCACTTCTTATCTTAACAAGGTTGCACCCTATCCACTATTAAACTTACAAACTTATCTTAACTAGATTGTGCAGGGGGTAGGGAGGGGGAGTGTGTGTGTGTGTGTGTGTGTGTGTGTGTGTGTGTGTGTGTGTGTGTGTGGTGGGGGGGGGGTGTCCACTATATAACTTATACACTTAGATTGTGCAGCGGGTAGGAAGAGTCTGGGGGGTGTTGGGGGCGGAGACATTTGTTTTTCTAAAAAATAAAACACTCTAGTTTAAATTATGTTTGTGTTATGTAGGTCTGTGCTTATGTTTGTCAGATCCAGGGCCCTATATCAATTTTACTCCAGTCAGATCTGAAACAAAACAAAACAAATACTTTTGGAAATTCTTAATTAAAGTAGCTCTCCCGCCATCAACTGGCACATTTTACAACATATGTACACCAAAACCTACTGACGGCGCGGTATATATACAACTTACACAGTTTGAGAATCGAAGCTCGATAGGCACACTATAAGCGGCTTTAACCAGCCAGACCAAACTCTAAAACAGTATCGAATTAAGAGTTACTAACACATAATTAATTTTAAGCATATTCAATCATGGATATTTTAAGCCCGTGAAAAAACCCATACTTTTAATCGACACATATATATAATATGACATGAACACCTGGATAGAGTTTTGATAAACGTATTTTCATAATTTTGCAATCGTTTGGCGGGTTAGTTTCTGAAAGGCAGATCAATATAACTATTGAACAGAACTGTAGTATGGAAAGCCCTAGTTATGGTCGACTGATTGTCTCATAGTGGCCACCTTGTTGGACTGTATTACTATGCTGTTAAACAGTCATAGTCAAGTTATATTGTTAAACAATCGTACTTTCTGCTTAAACAGTCATGGTATCTTGTAAAACTCATACTATCTTGTTGAACACTATCTTGTTGAATAGTCATGTTATCCAAGGACCTTTCTTGTAAAATTCCTTATGTTTTCTTGTCCAACAATCATACTATCCTTTTGAACAGTCATGTTATCCTGTTCCACTATTATCTTGTTCAACTATCATACCATCTTGTTGAAAAGTCATGTTATCCTGTTACCCTATTATACTATATTTCTGAACAGTCATAGCATATTGTTAAACTATCATACTATCTTGTTGAACAGTCATATTCTCGTGTTAAACTATCATACTATCTTGTTGAACAGTCATGTTATCCTGTTCTATATTGCTGAACAGTCGTATTATCTTGTTCCACTGTCATACTATCTTGTTGAACAGTCATGTTATCCTGTTCTTTATTGTTAAACAGCCGTATTATCTTGTTCCACTATCATGCTATCTTGTTGAACAGTCGTATTATCGTGTTCAACTATCATATTTTCTTGTTGAACAGTCATGTCATCTTGTTCAACAAACATATAGAGAGCTGGCGTGGCGCAGTCGGTAGTGCGGCAGATTTGTAACCGGAGGTCCCGGGTTCAATCCTCCGTGGTGCCACTGAGTTTCGTCGGTGTGTTCTTGGGCAAGACACGTACCTTCCCTTTCCCAGTCGGATGGGGACATAAACCAGGCGGTCCCGTGTATCGGTCTATCCTCCGAGCACGTTAAAGAACCATAGGAATCTATTCGATAATAAGAGTAGGGCACGGTTTCCGGATTCCTATGTATACCCCTCTCTCCGGGGCGGCTCTAAATAACCTGTATTATGTTGATGAGCCGTTAAACAACATTCAATTCAATTCAATACAACAAACATATATCAACTATCTTGTTTGACAGTCATGTTATTTTGTTTAAGAATCATAATATCGTGTTGAACAATTCAACAATCATACTTTCTTGTTGAACAGTAATGCCTACGTCACATTACAAGCGGGGACCGTCCGAGATAGAGGCATCGGTGGGACACCGTTGATAATTTGAGATCGGAGAGAAACATTTCAATCCTGTCCGGGAAGAAGGGGGTGGTCATACACCCTTCGTGGTCCGGTAGGTATTCGGACGGTTTCCGAAGGGTACTCGCCCGGTCACCTGGTGAAAACCTTTGGCATCTTCCTTCTGGACACCGTCCGATATTCTTAAGGTAATCGGCCGACTACCGTACGATAAATGTCCAATTGTTGTCCGGTATCCGGCCGGTTTGCAACCATCGTACGGTGACTGTACGGTATACGGGCAAAAGCCGTGCGATATCCGGTCGGCTATCGGCCTACGCTATCGGCTATCGGCTATCGTACGGTGACTGAACGGTATACGGGCAAAAGCCGTGCGATATCCGGTCGGCTATCGGCCCTACGCTATCCTTACGGTGTCCATCCGGGCACCATAAGACCATCCGGGCACCGTACGGCGTCCATCCGGGTCCCGGCCGGTGACCTGCCGAGTCGCCTTCGGAGACCGCTCGGACACCGCTCGGAAACCGGAGGATTATTTGGCGCCAAGGGTGTGAAAATTTTCACCGGCATGCAACCGATACCAATAGGTGTCCGGCCGGGTATCGGAGGGTTTTTCACCGTGTCTGCTACGGTGAGCTGGCGATGTGCCTCATGCCGCAAGAAAATAACTCCGCGCTAAATCTCTCCGGTGACCCGTACGATGCCTCACCGGTGACTTGACACCGGCCGGAGACCTTTGAAAATTTGGCAATTTCAGCCCGTTTAGACACCGGTACCCCATCGTAAACCTAATCGGAGTGTAATGTGACGCAGCCATTATATAACTTACTATGAGAAAGCCAGCGAGTTCACTGTAGCTATTGTACAAATAAGGTCATTTGTTTACCTCTGACCTCTCCCTGAATATATTTCATGAATCATGAAAAAGCGGCTAGTTGATACACCAAGACCAGTTTATACTGCTTAAATTGGTGTTTCGCTTGTTTTTGACACAAATGTTTTTGGACAGTTTTTTGTTTGTTTTGTTTTTCTTCTGTTATTTCCAATACATGCAAACTGAGACCTGGATGTTTAGCCAATAACCACGTTTTCGATTAAGATTCACGAATTGATTCGAGAAGGGGATATTCTAAAATAGAATGTTTATTTAGACTTTTATTACCAATGTTAAGATAAAAAAAAAGGATAAATATATGAGAATGATGTAATCAATAATTCTATAAATGCATTACATACTATTTACATCTCATCATCTTCGGTTCGAGCTCTAGATCTGCCCTTTTAGTAGACTGTTTCACTGCGCATGGCTGTGGAGCAGCCTTCCCCTTCAACGCACGTAATATTTAACAGCGGTTTCCCAGTTGATCGAACCATATAGTACAGAAATACATGTAATAAAAGCAAAATACCAGGCTATTGGAGCCTGTACGGTGTAAATTAATAATTTGAGCAAATCAGTGCGGATTTAACACATGCTGAGTGGAAATAACCTGTAAGTTGCTCCCACCACCAAGTGGTAAGGGGCATATATAGTTAGTATTCCGTCTGCCCGTCCGTCCGTCCGTTCGTCCATCGAAGGTTAACGTTTGCCTTATGAGCACGATAAGGACTTCATTTTTAATTACTTTGTCAGAGTCTTTATATCAATAAAAGCTCGGACAAGTTCGAAAACCAACCAGATCGGATTAGTAATACCAGAGTTATGGTCCTTGTTTTACTGAAAAATGCCATAGTTTGCATTGTGGACACTATAGCACCTTCATATTGTATTTGGTTTCTACCAAACTTGGCCAGGTTGTTAATATTAATGAAAGTTCGGATAAGTTCGAAAACCACCTAGATCGGGTTAGTAGCAACACAATGATGGCACTTGCGTTATTGAGGAAAAAATGCCATATCCTGCCTTTTGGCCACTGTAGCACCTTCATTTTGTATTTGATATTTAGATCTTCCAAACTTGGCCAGATTAATATTAAAGTTAAAAAAAAACATAGTTCGTGTTAATAACATCAGAATTGTGTTCCTGGATTTTTTTGAACAATGCCATATTCTGCCTTATAAGCACTCTAGCACCTTCATTTTGTATTTGTTTAAACCAAACTTGGTCAGAGTGTTGGTATTAATAAAAGCTCGGACAAAAAGTTCGAAAACCATCTAGATCGGGCTAATCTTACCAGATATATGGTCCTTGTTTGTTTGAATGTAAAATGCCATAGTATGACTTCTGAACACTCCAGTACCTTCATTTTGTACTTGATCTTTTACTAAACCTGATCAGATTGAAAACATGGACAAGTGCAAAAAAACAGCTAGACTGGGTTAATAACCGTGACATTAAATTTATGGCCCGTGATTTATTTATAAATGCCATAATCTGCCTTGTGAACACTCTAGTACCTTCATGTTCTATTTGATTGTTGATATTTATGAACTCTCGAAGACGTTCGAAAACCAGTCAGATCATATTAGTACCACCAGATGTATGTCCCTTCATTTATGGAAAAAATCCCATATTCTGACTTGTGAACACTGTAGCATCTTCATTTTGTATTTGATCTGTATTAAACTTGGCCAGCAAAAGCCAGAGTTATGACCCTTGATGCATCTTGAAAATTGCTACATAACGCTTCGTTGGCACTCTAGCTCCTTCATTATTCATCCGATCTTGATCAATCGTTGTCAGTTTGTAATTATCATTAAAAGCTCAGACGAGTTCGAGAACAAGACGCACTGAAGTAGAAACAGTAGAAACCACTGCTAAAATAGGTTTTAAATGACTGTCAACGTCATGACATCAAATTGCGCGAACGTATTAACGATGTTGACACTCCATTAAAATGGGTTAACTATCGGTGTTAAAACAGGTGCTCGATGCTATAAATCTTACTGACCACACATATTTCTAACTAATAATGAACTTCTTGTTAAATAATTGAAGGGCAATAAAACTGCGTTTGACTCAAGCATGTGAGCAAACTTAGGATGCAAAATTTTGCAAAATATTTACGTTTAATACAGTACTGAACTGGCTCAGTTTTTCAAAGAGCAACTTCAACACTTACGAAGTTCTTGTTACAAGGTGTAGTGTGATTAAAACGTCTACAACATCACAGTTGTATCCTTTTTCTAATTAACTGCAACTTTTTTTTACAAAACATCTTGGAATTTCTTTGGAATATTATGTGCAATTAAGTGTGCAGTATATACAATATATCGCGGAAATCTTCGTGTTGCGTTTTTAAAGTCGTTCAGTATAGTTTCGGAAGGGCAACCTTTCTGTAAAGTTTCATGAAAATCCATCCAGTACTTTCAGAGGAGTAGTCGCCACAAAAAAAGTTTACGGACACGGACGGTCGGACGACGCACCACGGCATGCGGTCTGCTGATCTGTGATCACTAAAGCTAATAGGGGTATATTGTGCCTTAATTTTGAAACTATCTTAAAGATTTGATGAAATCCCTTGATATAAGATCCATGTTAGCTAGTAGAACGTCCACAGGCCCTCTTTTTCTTCACAAAATTAACTTTGTTAAAACAGATGTTCTTAATGAGCCTTGAATATTAAACTTGATCTTGGGTCTGACTGGGTTTTCTGACAGTATTGGTTTATAGGAAGTTTTGACAGTTTTAAGGTAGCGATTGCCAGTGTGTATTAAATAAATGCTCCTATACATCCTTATATAAGCTTTATATGGCACGTGGTTGCATATTTTGTTCGACAGTCATGCATCAATAAATATATGTAATGAAAAATACACGATTAAAATACCTTATCTTATTATAGTCATATACCAATTCGTGATGCTTCTGGACTCCCTTGCACTATCCGCAACTGTCATACTGGCTCATTTTAACATGCGCATTAGAGTTTCTCCGTGGCCGAGTGGTATAAGATGGTCGTCTCGTGATCGTTTGTGCCTCGCCGCGAAGGTCCGATACCTGGTTCCGGCCTATTTATGAAAGAAAACGTTAATTGTGTGAAGCAAAATATATATTTTTTAAATAATTGAAGGATCATAACTCTGCTGTTACTGGTTTGATACGTCTATTTTTCATACTCGTCCAAGCTTTCAATGATATTAGCATCCTGCCAAAGACTGGTCAAGATCAGCTGAGATGAAGAAGCTATTGTTCAAAAGGCACAATGTGGCATTTTCAATTAGTCAAGGGCCTTAACACTGGCATTTTTAATAAATCAAGGGCCTTACTCTGGTGTTACTATTACGATCTAGCTGATTTTAGAAATTGTCCGTGCTTACATCAATATCAACAATGTGGCCAAGTTTGGGTTAGATCAAATACAAAATGAAAGTGCTAGCTAGGGTGTTCACAAGGCATAATACTGCATTTTTCAGTAAAACAGGGGACATACCTATGGTGTTACTAATCCAATCTGGCATTTTTCGAACTTGTCCGTGCTTTCATTGATAAAGAGACCTGACCGTGACGGACGACGGACGACATATAACTAGAGCTAACTAGACATGCCAGCCCCATTATAAAGAAGTCCAGATTTTTTATTTGACCATCATAAGAGATATCCGTTGCTTACATATATAATATTTAATTTAATTAATGTCATTAACATTAGGGGATGCATGTCGTAGCGGAGAATGGGTTGGACCTATCTTTCATCGAAAGTAGGTCATAGCGATCCGAAATTCTGCTAGATGCATAAAAGGAACATTCAGGAGCAGTTTGGTGAAAATCCTGCGCGAAAGAATCAAGATACGCATGTGTAGAATGAGACCCGACGTGACCTTTATTTCGTTCAAAGTAGGTCACAGCGACCCGAAATTGTGTGCTTGCTGTTGGATCCATAATAATGAACATTCTGGTGAAGTTTGGTGAAAAACCTGCAAGTATTAAGAAATAAAAATCGGACGCACGGACTAATGGACTAACGAACACATACACCTGGACGACAATATGACCGCTAAGTCGGGCTCGACAAAATAGGAGGGACTGGATGCCCACAAGACAAAAGTATACATTGTTGCCAATTCAAAAGTAAATAATTCTTGTCTTTAGCGATCAAACATCCTTAACTAAGAAATACACCATACATGAGCTTGAAATCTCAAAGGGTATAGAGGGAGTTAGTGTCACAAGGCGGAAACTCCGTACTAGTAAATTACTGCAAGTGTCCCAACTTGTACCCCTGTAGATGGCCCCTTTATGCAGGAGTTCAAAACGTTTTATGTTGTGCCTGGAGTCCATAAATGACCACACACAATTGGAATCATATAACCATTCACATTTGGACATATATGCATATTTGTGTATTTTTTACCTGATTACCCCATAGGGGGGCCCCAGTGTGTGAAACCAAAATCCGAAACATTACTGCGCATCCGCACATCCTTCCTAAGAAAAACACCATGCATGAACTTGAAATCTCGAAGAGTATATGAGTTAGTGTCATGAGGCCAAAACTCTGTAATACTAAATTACTGCAAGCTCCCCAAGTTGTCACAGGACATCAAGTTGTCACAGGACAACCCCCGTTTTACAAATGCTGTGCCTCGAGTCCCTAAATGACCGTATCAAATTAGAATCAACTGCATTCGCATTTGGACCAGATATGCAATTTTTGTGGGGTTTTGACCCGATTACCCTCTATGGGGCCCCACGCGGGTGGAGTCAAACTACGAAAACTTATTGCTCATCAACACATACTTAACTAAGAAATACACCACACATTAACTTGAAATATCAAAGGGTATAGGAGTTAACCGTCACAAGACCGAAACTCGTAATAGTAAATTATTGCAAGTTCCCCAAACTGTACCCCTGTAGAGGTCCCTTTATGCTGGAGGTAAAACCCCGTTTTATATATGATAATAATGTTGTGCATGTTAATACCAAACTAAAATCGTAACCATTCACATTTTGACATTTTTGTGATTTTTGACCAGATCGTAACCACCAGAGTCAAAATCCGAGACATCATTGCTCACCAACACATCCTAATTACGCCACACATGAACTCGAGATCTCAAAGGGTATAGAAGGAGTTAGCGTCGCAAGACCGAAACTCTACTGCAAGCTCCCCAAATTGTACCCTGTAGAGAGGCGGGATATGCAGGAGGACAAAACCCGTTTTGTATATGTTGTGCCTCGAGTCCCTAAATGACCATACACAAATGATTAGAATCAGTATATTCAGATTTGGACAAGATATACATGTTTTTGTAACCTTTGACCCGATTACTCCCAAAGTCTGAGACCATTTTGCACTCACTTGGGTCATTTTTTGTTTTGAAGAAAAAGAAGATAACAAGAAATGTCACAGTAAGTGACAAATGCCCCGAAGTGACCTGTAAGTGTGACCTTGACCTTGGAGCAATATGAAACCAACAGATATATTTAAAAATAATTTATAAAAAATAAATAAAAAATAAAATATATATATATATTATTTCAAAAAAACTTAAAATTCACACCAAAAAAAATTGAAACTCTTTTTTTTTTTAAAACAAAATTAATGAAATAAAATAAAATTTAAAAAAAAAAGAAAACAAAAAGAAAAAGAAAAGAAAAAATGAAAAATATTAAAAATAATAATAATAATTAAAAATTCACAAAAAAATTAAGAAATAAATTAAAACAACAGGCCCAAGAGGGCCTGTGGACGCGCTACTGGCTCAAGATAAAGTTTATGTATAAGGGGCAATAAGTCTTTCAAAAATCATTCAACCGGAACATGATGATGATTTATGCAACTAGGCATGGTACTGATCATCCCTGCAAAGTTTCGTTGAAATCCTCCAGAGGTTCAGGAGAACTAGTCTAGACAAAATGTATTCAACCAGAACATGGCAATGACAGGTGCTACTAGGTTTAGTACTGATAATCCTTGTCAAGATTCGCTGAAATCAGACTAATCTGGACAAAGTTTGTGTATTAAAACATTTAAAGGGTCATAACTCTGCCAAAAATCATTCAACCAAAATATGGCGATGATATGCACAACTAGACTTGATACTGATCATCCTAGTGGTATCAAAATCCTTTAAAGGGCCATAACTCTGCCAAATATATGTAAGCCTGAACGCGACGATGACATGCACAACTAGGTCTATAAACTTCGAAAGTTAGAGGGGTCTGACGGGTTTCCTGACCGCTTTACAAATTTAATCAGGAAGTTCGTCAGAAAAGGATATAACCCCTTGGTTTTACAGCGCACTGCATGTTTAGTGATTGACCCCTCTACAGTCAGTCATTACGCTTCACTTTTCACTTGTGCGATGACTGGACTACCTCTTGGGACTCTATGATTGTACCTACTGAAACCCCAACTAAGGGAGGTGGGTGCATGAGCTTTCGTCCCTCGGGTTTTCTGGTCGTACCCTAGATTGGTCTTCTCTTTAGCTGCAAATACTATGGTTGTTCAGTACGATTCTGGATACATCCTGAGATGTTTATTATTTTTTATGTATATCTTAAGTTGGTTTCTCTGGATGTGGACTTTATTGTTAGAGATTTCCTTTTGATGGGATTTAGTTTTGTTTACACTGTCTTGTCTATTTGGGCGCTGAAGACAGGATAATAGCGAGGATTGTGCGCATATAAAATCGATTCAAGCTAACCAGTAGGTCTTTTTGCCTACTGACCGTTCCAAGTCGGTAACCCTGTCTTCACCACCCTTTCTGTTGTATTTTGTCTCTTTCATTGTAGTTTCAAGTCCTTGTTTGCAGTACAGTGCGGACCTACGATGCCATTGCGTTCGGACGCTGTGGTTTCTATAGGACCCTATATATCATTTTGGTGCTGATCATCCCTGCAACGTTTCACTGGCATCTGGTGAGGGGTTCAGGAGAAGTAGATCTGACAAAGTTTGTGTATTAAAACCTTTAAAGGGCCATAATTCTGCCAAAAAATCATTCAATCGGAATACGGCAATGATTTGCACAACTAGACATGGAATTGATCATCATATATAGCATATTTCAGAAAATGACTCTGATGTAAATGGTCCAATCTGGCTGGTTTTTGAACTTGTCCAAGCTTTCATTGATATTAACAATCTGGTAAAGTTTCCTAAAGATCGGATGAAAGATGAAGGCCATATCATCTTAACGAGGCAAAATATAGGATTTTTAACTAAATCAAGGGCCATAACTCCACTGTTACTGGTCCGATCTGACTGGTTTTCGAATTTATCCGAGCTGTCATTGATATTAACCATCCGGTAAAGTTTCATAAAGATCGTATGAAAAATTAAGGCCCTATCATCTTAACGAGGCAAAATATAGCATTTTTAACTAATCAAGGGCCACAACTCTTCTGTTACTAGTCCGATCTGACTGGTTTTCGAACTTGTCTGAGCTGTCATTGATATAAACAATCAGGTAAAGTTTCGTAAAGATCGGACGAAAGATGAATGCCCTATCGAATTAACGAGGCAAACTATAACATTTTTAACTAAATCAAGGGCCATAACTCCACTGTTACTGGTCTGATCTGGCTGGTTTCGAATTCGTCCGAGCTTTCATTAATATTAACAATCTGGTAGAGTTCCAAAAAGATCACACGAAAAATGAAACCCTATCATCTTAACGAGGCAAAATATAGCATTTTTAACTAAATCAAGGGCAATCACTCCGCTGTTACTAGTCCGATCTGGCTGGTCTTCGAACTTGTCCGAGCTTTCATTTATATAAACAATCTGGCAAAGTTTCGTAAAGATCGGATGAAAGATGAAGGCCCTATCGTCTTAACGAGGCAAAATATAGCATTTTTAACTAAATCAAGGGCCATAACGCTGCTGTTAATGGTCCGATCTAGCTTGTTTTCGAACTTGTCCGAGCTTTCATTTATATAAACAATCTGGTAAAGTTTGGTAAAGATCGGATGAAAGATGAAGGCCCTATCGTCTTGAGGCAAAATATAGCATTTTTAACTAAATCAAGGGCATTAACTCCGCTGTTAATGGTCCAATCTAGCTTGTCCGAGCTTTCATTGATATTAACAATCTGTGCAAGTTTGGTAAAGATCAAATAATAAATGAAGGTGCTAGAGTGTTCACAAGGCTTAATATGGCATTTTTCAACAAAACAAGGGCCATTACTCCGGTGAAATTATTCCGATCTTGCCAGTTTTCAACTTGTCCGAGCTTTCATTGATATAAAGACACCGGTAAAGTTTAGTAAAGATCCGATTAATATTGAAGGCCCTATCGTGTTCACAAGGCAGAAAATAGATTTTTTTCAGAAAAAACAAGGGTCATAACTCCGGTGTTACTAAAGCGATTTAGCTGATTTTTCGAGCTTTCATTGATATTAACAATCTGTGCAAGTTTGGTAAAGATCAAATACTAAATGAAGGTGCTAGAGTGTTCAAAAGGCAAAAAATGGCATTTTTCAGAAAAAACAAGGGCCATAACTCTGGTTTTACGGACCCAATTCAGCTGATTTTCGAAATTGTTCAAGCTATAATTGGTATTAACAATCTGTGCAAGATTGGTAACGATCAAATAATAAATGAAGGTGATAGAGTGTTCACAATGCAGACAACAGCAATTTTCAGAAAAAACAAGGGCCATAACTCAGGTGTTACTGATCCGATTTGGCTGTTATTCGAACTTGTCCGAGCTTTCATTGATATTAACAATCTGTGCAAGTTTGGTAAAGATCAAATAATAAATGAAGGTCCTAGAGTGTTCACAAGGCTTAATATGGCATTTTCCAGCAAAACAAGGGCCATAACTCCGTTGAAATTATTTTGATCTTGCCGGTTTTTGAACTTGTTCGAGCTTTCATTGATATAAAGACACTGGCAAAGTTAAGTAAAGATTCGATTAATATTGAAGGCCCTAGAGTGTTCACAAGGCAGAAAATGCCATTTTTCAGAAAAAACAAGGGCCATAACTCTGGTGTTAATGACCCAATTCAGCTGATTTTCGAACTTGTTCAAGCTATAATTGGTATTAACAATCTCTGCAAGTTTGGTAACGATCAAATAATAAATGAAGGTGCTAGAGCGTTCACAAGGCAGAAAATGGAAATTTTCAGAAAAAACAAGGGCCATAACTCCAGTGAAATTATTCCGATCTGGCTGGTTTTCGAAAATGTCCGAGCTTTCATTAATATTAACAATCTGTGCAAGTTTGGTAAAGATCAAATAAAAAATGAAGGTGCTAGAGTGTTCACAAGGCAGAAAATGCCATTTTTCAGAAAAAACAAGGGCCATAACTCTGGTGTTACTGACCCAATTCAGCTGATTTTCGAACTTGTTCAAGCTATAATTGGTATTAACAATCTGTGCAAGTTTTGTAATGATCAAATAATAAATAAAGGTGCTAGAGCATTCACAAGGCAGAAAATAGCAATTTTCAGAAAAAAACAAGGGCCATAACTCAGGTGTTACTGATCTGATTTGGCTGTTTTTCGAACTTGTCCGAGCTTTCATTGATATTAACAATCTGTGCAAGTTTGGTAAAGATCAAATAATTAATGAAGGTCCTAGAGTGTTCACAAGGCTTAATATGGCATTTTCCAGCAAAACAAGGGCCATAACTCCGTTGAAATTATTTCGATCTTGCCGGTTTTTGAACTTGTTCGAGCTTTCATTGATATAAAGACACTGGCAAAGTTAAGTAAAGATTCGATTAATATTGAAGGCCCTAGAGTGTTCACAAGGTAGGAAATAGCATTTTTCAGAAAAAAAAAGGGCCATAACTCCGGTGTTAATGATCCGATTTAGATGGTTTTCAAACTTATTCGAGCTTTTATTAAAATTAACAATCTGTGCAAGTTTGGTAAAGATCAAATAATAAATGAAGGTCCTAGAGTGTTCACAAGGCTTAATATGGCATTTTCCAGCAAAACAAGGGCCACAACTCCGTTGAAATTATTTCGATCCTGCCGGTTTTTGTACTTGTTCGAGCTTTCATTGATATAAAGACACTGGCAAAGTTAAGTAAAGATTCGATTAATATTGAAGGCCCTAGAGTGTTCACAAGGTAGGAAATAGCATTTTTCAGAAAAAAAAAGGGCCACAACTCCGGTGTTAATGATCCGATTTAGCTGGTTTTCGAACTTGTTTCAGCTTTCATTGAAATTAACAATCTGTGCAAGTTTGGTAAAGATCAAATAATAAATGAAGGTGCTAGAGTGTTCACAAGGCAGAAAATGCCATTTTTCAGAAAAAACAAGGGCCATAACTCTGGTGTTAATGACCCAATTCAGCTGATTTTCGAACTTGTTCAAGCTATAATTGGTATTAACAATCTCTGCAAGTTTGGTAACGATCAAATAATAAATGAAGGTGCTAGAGCGTTCACAAGGCAGAAAATGGAAATTTTCAGAAAAAACAAGGGCGATAACTCCGGTGAAATTATTCCGATCTGGCTGGTTTTCGCACTTGTCCGAGCTTTCATTAATATT
This sequence comes from Cyrtodaria siliqua, assembly GCA_037043455.1. Classification (NCBI taxonomy): domain Eukaryota; kingdom Metazoa; phylum Mollusca; class Bivalvia; order Adapedonta; family Hiatellidae; genus Cyrtodaria; species Cyrtodaria siliqua. The sequence goes on along the minus strand of JAWPHD010008588.1, from coordinate 49,439 downwards.
AACAATCTCTGCAAGTTTGGTAAAGATCAAATAATAAATGAAGGTGCTAGAGTGTTCACAAGGCAGAAAATGCCATTTTTCAGAAAAAAACAAGGGCCATAACTCTGGTGTTACTGACCCAATTCAGCTGATTTTCGAACTTGTTCAAGCTATAATTGGTATTAACAATCTCTGCAAGTTTGGTAACGATCAAATAATAAATGAAGGTGCTAGAGCGTTCACAAGGCAGAAAATGGAAATTTTCAGAAAAAACAAGGGCCATAACTCCGGTGAAATTATTCCGATCTGGCTGGTTTTCGAACTTGTCCGAGCTTTCATTAATATTAACAATCTGTGCAAGTTTGGTAAAGATCAAATAATAAATGAAGGTGCTAGAGTGTTCACAAGGCAGAAAATGCCATTTTTCAGAAAAAACAAGGGCCATAACTCTGGTGTTACTGACCCAATTCAGCTGATTTTCGAACTTGTTCAAGCTATAATTGGTATTAACAATCTGTGCAAGTTTGGTAATGATCAAATAATAAAGGTGCTAGAGCGTTCACAAGGCAGAAAATAGCAATTTTCAGAAAAAACAAGGGCCGTTACGCAGGTGTTACTGATCCGATTTGGCTGTTTTTCGAACTTGTCCGAGCTTTCATTGATATTAACAATCTGTGCAAGTTTGGCAAAGATCAAATAATAAATGAAGGTCCTAGAGTGGTCACAAGGCTAATATGGCATTTTTCAGCAAAACAAGGGCCATAACTCCAGTGAAATTATTCCGATCTGGCTGGTTTTCGAACTTGTCCGAGCTTTCATTGATATTAACAACCTGTTAAAGTTTGGTAAAGATCGGATGAAAAATGAAGGCCCTATTGTGGTAACAAGACAAAAGTTAACGACGGACGACGGACGGACGGACGGACGACGGACAACTCGCCATCCCATAAGCTCTGCTGGCCTTCGGCCAGTAGAGCTAAAAATGAAGAAAAAAATTAAAACAAGTTATTTGAAAATCCGTCCAGGAATGCCAGAGTTATTGTATGACACAATTTGACCTTTGACCTCTAAGTTTGACCTTGACCTTGGGGCCACAGACCTGGATTTGTGCTCGACACATCGTCTTATTGTGGTGAGCAGTCTTGTGCCAAGTAATTTGAAAGTCGTCCAGGAATGCCAGAGTTATTGACCGGACACGATTTGACCTTTGACCTATGTGTGACCTTGGAGCCACGGACCAGGATTTTGTGTGCGACAAATCATGTTGTTGTGGTGAGCACTTGTGCCAAGTTAATTCAAAATCTGTCAAGAAATGCCAGAGTTATTGACCGGACATGATTTGACCTTTGACCTCTAAGTGTGACCTTGACATTGGAGCGACGGACCTGGATTTTGTGCGCGACATGTCGTCTGGTTGTGCTGAGCACTTGTGTTAAGTTATTTGAAAATCTGTCCTTGAATGTCAGAGTTATTAACCGGACACGAAAGCACTGTGTTTTGACCTTTGACCTCCAAGTGTGACCTTGACCTTGGAGCCACGGACCTGGTTTTGTGCGTGACACGTCGTCTAGTTGTGGTGAGAAATTGTGCCAAGTTATTTGAAAATCTGTCCATGAATGTCAGAGTTACTAATCGGACACGAAAGCACTTTGTTTTGACCTTTGACCTCTAAATGTGACCTTGACCTTGGAGCCACGGACCTGGGTTTTGTGCGCGACACGTCGTCTAGTTGTGGTGAGCAATTGTGCCAAGTTATTTGAAAATCTGTCCATGAATGTCAGAGTTATTAACCGGACACGAAAGCACTTTATTTTGACCTTTGACCTCTAAATGACATTGACCTTGGAGCCACAGACCTGTATTTTGTGCGCGACATGTCGTCTTGTTGTGGTGAGCAATTGTGCGGAGTTATTTGAAATCCGTCCATTATTGTCAGTTATGAAGCAGACACGATTGTACAGACGAACAGACTTTGACCTTTGACCTCTAAGTGTGACTGACCTTGTAGCCACAGACCTGGATTTTTGTGCGCGACACGTCGTCTTGTTGTGGTGAGCATTTCTGCAAAGTTATTTGAAAATCCATCCATTATTGTCAGAGTTATGAAGCGGACACAATTGTATAGACGATACGGACAGACAGTTTGACTACTATATGCCAGCCTTCGGGGCATAAAAAGAAGAAAAGTTAGTCCCCTAGTGGGATTTTAACCCAGATTCCCAATATAGCATATTGCATATTTAAGAAAACCAAGGGACGATCCGATCTGGCTGGTTTTCAATCTTGTCCGAGCTTTCATTGATATTAACAATCTGTGCAAGTTTGGTAATATTAAATAATAACTGAAGGTACTAGAGTGTTCAAAAAGCAGACTATGGCATTTTTCAGCAAATCAAGCGCAATAAACTCCAGTGAAAACTATTCCAATCTGGCTGGTTTTCGAACTTGTCCGAGCTTTCATTGACCCCGTTAAAGTTTGGTACAAATCCATTTAATAATGCCCTATCTTGTTCTCCAGGCAAAATTTAACGGAAGACAACATACTACAACGGACGACGAACAACTCCACCATCCCATAAGCCTTCGGCCAACAAAGCTAAACATATAAATCGAGAGATGTATGTGCCTTTATCGGATGTATTTATTGGATCATGCTGAAGATGTGTGTGTACACAGTTTCATTGTTGTAGAGCTTATACTAAGTTATTGTCAAGGTTAAGTACCAGGCTAAACCCTTTTGAAAGGGAAGCAATTCAAAAAATATGAATCAGACTAAGTTTGGTTAAGATCAAATCTACATGGTGTTCCACGGAACACTTGTCACCTCACATGTGGTTTAATATTTCAGCAGGGACCATCTAGTTATCAACTTTTGAAGACGGTGTTCAGTTCTTCATGAGTTATTGGAGCAGATATTTTTTTCAATCAGGGCTTTATATTTCAATTTTTCATTCCAGTTAAAATCAAATCCTAACGTTTTGATACTTTCAGCTATAGGCTTATTAGTGTAGAGTATTGTACCGTGATAAAGGTCGGGTTTTAATAAGATTGAACATTTTATAAATTGTCAAGTTTAAAAAAACCGGCAATATTCTGCATTTTATAATTGATAAGGAAAAACTGCAAAAATGTTCATGAACAAAGGTCAATATTTTGCCAAGTTATGAGCAAGGTTTGGTTTCAGGCTAGTTTTATGAAAAGGGCATAAACTCTGCCAAAATGAAAGAGAGTTATTGGACATATCAATGGCCCAAATATAAACACAATATATGGTATACAGTAAAACTATCCCGCACTTTACAATATACCTTTTACAATATTAGGATTTTTTCTGTAAATAATAAAGCGTCATTACTCGAGCAGATTTATTAGATTTACCTGCTCTTGCTTCCTAAACATGATTACATGGTACTAATCTTGCACACCTAGTTTGGTCAGATTAGCTGTTATAGCTGTAAAGGAGTAGGCGACATAAAATGTTCAATATTAACTTGAAAACTACAAAGGGCCATAACTCCTGCAATTTTGTATCCAATGTATCTGCCCTTGCTCCTTACACATCATTACCTGCTTGTGATCTTGCACATCAAGTTTTATGTACGAATGTAGATTTGGAGAGAAGTAGCGTAAACGGTCGGATGACGGAACAAACAACGATGGACAAAAGTGATCCCTAAGTGTCTTGCCATGCTACGCTAGAGTGCCCATCAGAGCAAAAATAATGCTTTTTTGTTGCCAATTCAAGGGCAGATTATTATTAGCGATAGAATCTGGCTGGTTCAAGTGACTTCTCTGTTATAGAACTACTGCATATGTCTGGTTAAGATGGGATGTAAAATGGAGATGAGTTGTTTTTTTAAATTGATTTGAATTGGAGTTTTACCAACACAGAATGGTTATAGTGCTCCAACAGGAATGAACATTCCATGCAGTCTCACTCTCCATTTACATCTAGATAAAAATAATGGCCTAAAAACCTTCCCACCTGCAGAACTGCAGAGTTGCTGCAAATTCTCTTGTAAACACTCCAATTTTTTGCTGGAGGCACGATCATTGTTTTCTGCCACCACTCGGGTATACGGGGGTATTTTACTCTTGTCTGGAAAAGCAGTAGTACTATTCTTGCCTGGGACGACAGGTGGGCATTTTTTTTAAAGGTGGGGGTAGGGGGCGTTAATATGTATCTATTGGCTCTAAAATTGAACACACCAATGAAATATAGCTATACATGTTAGCTTTATTTTTTTTCATAGTATAACAATTACATATTATAACAATTACATCTGCAATTAGATGAAACTTTTAACAAGGACTGATATCAATCATACATTTGGACACAAACTGTAGACTGGTTTACTAATAATTAAACAAGTAGGTTTCTCAGTGTATAAAAAAAGTAGAAATAGTACATATACACAGAAGCAATAGTGGAATTGAATTGAATTGGGTTTTATGCTCACCAACACAAAAAGGTTATATTGCACCAAACACCAATGAACACTCGAAGTCTACTAGAATCTTCTCACCTGTAGAACTGCAGAGATGCTGCAAATTCTGTTGTAAACGTTTTTTGCTGGAACCACGATCGTTGTTTTCTGCCACCACTAAAGTGACACCTGAAACAATACAGAGACAATGATGAAGACCTTAATAAACATGGGATTTTTACCCCTCTTGCCTGGATAAGCAGTGGCCCTATTCTTCCCCGAACCCACACGGGTCCCTGATACTGGAAGAAGTAGAAATATAGCTGAATTGAAATAAATTGGGTTTCACCGCCTAACAGGAATGAACATGACAGGCTCATCTTCCATTTACATCAAGATAAAATATGGAGAATGGGCCTAGAACCTTCTAACCTGCAGAACTGCAGAGTTGCTGCACATTCTATATTATACTACATTTACGATGGAACCCCGTTTCCACGTTTCCATACGTGGTGTCATGATAAAAACCTTGAATGAGCATGATAAAACAAGAGGTCAATGACCTTGAAGCTCTACTGGTAGCTGTTTGATAGGTTTCATGAAAATCTGTCAAGTAGTTTCAGAGGTGTAGTCGCTACAAGTTTTTACTATATAACTCTATGTAAACAAAGATGGCCACGGCAGCCATGTTTAATGTCGAATCAAACTAATTTTCAACAGGGATCAACATCATGTCATGCTGATCATTTTAGAAAAAGTTCCATATCTAATATTATTTATAGTTTTCAAGATATAGTCGCCGCAAATTTGTTTTTTAAAAATCTATTTTTAGCGTGGTGGCCATATTGAATTTCCAGCCGAGCTGAAATTTTCCTTTGAAATGAGAGCAAATTTTATGCAATGTTTATTGCCCTATGTTTACCTTTACCCAGGATCCTTCAATAAATTTACTGAAGGATCCTGGTTTACCTTTGGAACAAAGATACTAGTGTACTAACATAAAATACAATCTTGATTTGAACAAAAATCCAGTGGACTGAAAATAATCAAAAACTAAAATGTTGTATTTTTAAATGTACAGAGTATACAACATTGGTGATGAAGGAATATAAGAAAGACAATAATTTGCTAAATAACACACATTTTTTTCAGAATATTTATCTATACAAGCATACAAACCTAAAACAGTAAGGGCTATTCTCACAAATAAACCATGTAATAAACAACACACGCACCTTCATCACAATGGTAAAATAACTCTACCAGAAAATGTATTATTTTGTCATAAAAGGCACAACATATACAAGGACACATTCCTACTAAAGAATATTCTTCAAACACTTTAAACCATGTAAAATACACGTGTCTACATCACAGGTGATGCAGGGATGGGGAAGAGAACGCTTTGTCAGAAAATGAAAAATTTTGTCATACAAGGACACAATAATACCAAAGAATATTCTCCAAAGACTTTAAACCATGTAAACATACATGTATCTACATCACATGTGATGCAGGGATGGGGAAGAGAACGCTTTGTCAAAAAATGCAACATTTTGTCGGAAAAGTAATACAAGGACAAAATTCTACCAAAGAATATTCTCCAAAGACTTTAAACCATGTAAACATACATGTATCTACATCACAGGTGATGCAAGGATGGGGAAGAGAACGCTTTGTCAGAAAATGCAACATTTTGTCAGAAATGTAATACAAGGACAAAATTCTACTGAAGAATAAGACTTCAAACCTGGTGATGCAGGATGAGGTAAGATAACCCTTTGTCAAAAATCAAGTACAGCTACATCACTGGTGATGCTGGCATGGGTAAGATAAATATTTGTCAGAAAATGCAAGTCTTGGCAGAAAATGGACGTATACAGAATTTCTCCAAATAAACCATGTTATAATACATGTCTCTACATATCACTGAGGATGCTTGCATGGGCAAGATCACTATATGTCAGAAAATTAAGCTTTTGTTAGAAAGGATATGTATACACGGAGTCCTAAAACAATATTATCCTACTAAGGAATATTCTTGGACGCCTTTACACCATGTATGCATACATGTATCTACATCAGAGGGGACGCAGGAAGTGGTAAAATAACTCGGTGTCAAAAATCAAATATAATATGCTGTCAGATAATACAACTCTTTGTCCGAAAATGTATATATGTATATAAGGAATTTCTCCCCCACAAAAAAGGTATGTATACAAGGACACAGTCCTACTAAAGAATATTCTCCAACGTCTTTAAACCATGTACAAATGCAGGATGGCGTAAAATAACTCTGTCAAGCAATCAAATACTACTACATTACTGGTGATGCTGGCATGGGTAAGATAAATATTTGTCAGAAAATGCAACATTTTCTCAAAAAAGGTTTATAAACAAGGACACAATCTCAAACATGTTTACACATCACAGGTGATGTAGCATGGAAAAGATAACTTCACACTAATCTATATAATAATAGACAGAGGATTTTACATGAATGCATTTTTAATATTGAAATGTTTATTAAATCAGTTGGATAAAATTGTATGATGTGAGGCTCTGCAGAGCATCTTGTTAATTTTATTCAACGAGATTAACAAATTCAGTATTGAATAGGCACAACTGTGAGATTCCATTGATCACATAACTCAAAAAATCCTCATAAGCAACATTTATTAGTGTAACTGTCTATATATAACGTTGTTGTACGATAGCGTCGCAAGTTTCTATGATGGTGCCATATGTTGACTCCGAACAACGAAACTACCTGGTTGATTTCCGTACTACGTATTTAAACTATTAAGGAAATCAATTCCGATGTACTTCGGGCTGAACGGAAAAGATTGAACGATGATTTGGCCGTCTCTTGCATATTTATTTCACTAGTAAAATATGATAAATATGTCATGGCTATTGTCTTTATTACATTCTCACACCGCGAGTTATGTGCTCAATGTATCTACATCGCTGGTGTCATATGAAGGCATGGAAAAGATAATTCTTTGTCAGAAACTGTAAAGACAAAGAATGATCTTTCCCTTGCCCGCATCTACAGTGATTTAGATCATGTATTATGACATGATTGTCTTTGGAAATTCTCACAAAGTATTATCTTTTCAACTCTGTAAACACCAGTAATTTACATGTATGTATTATAACATGATCTAAATCACTGTAGATGCGGGTAAGGGAAAGATCATTCTTTGTCAGAAAATGTAGAACTTTGTCAGAAAATATTTGTACACATGCAACTACATCAACGGAGATGCTGGTATTGGAAAAACAACTCTCTGTCAGAAAATAGAGCACTTTGGCAGAAAATGCAACACTTTGTTAATAATAAACAAGAGGTCAATGACCTTGAAGCTCTACTGATTGATTTTGATTTCAGGAAGTAGTCGCTACAGACTTGTTTTTCGAAAATTTATTTTTAGCCGTGGCGGGCATCTTGAATTTTCGGCCGACCTGAAATTTTGCTAGGATCAATTAGACACCAAGAGCAACATTCCTGTGAAGTTTCATGAAAATCCGTCAAGTAGTTTCAGAGGAGTAGTCGCTACAAGTTTTCATTATATAACTCTATGTAAACAAAGATGGCCGCTGACAGCCATGTTTAACATCGAATCAAAACGATTTTTGACAAGGACCAACATCATGTCATGCTGATAATTTTAGAAAAAGTGCCATATCAATATCACTTATAGTTTTCAAGAAGTAGTCGCTACAAACTTGTATTTTGAAAATCTATTTTTAGCCATGGCGGCCATCTTGAATTTCCGGCCGACCTGAAATTTTGCTAGGATAAATAAGACATCAAGAGCAACATTCGTGTGAAATTTCATGAAAATCCGTCAAGTAGTTTCAGAGGAGTAATCGCTACAAGTTTTCATTATATAACTCTATGTAAACAAAGATGGCCACTGGCAGCCATGATTACCGTCGAATCAAAATAATGTTCGACTCGGATAACCATCATGTCATGTTGATCATTTTAGAAAAAGTCCCATATCAATATCACTTATAGTTTTCAAGAAGTAGTCGCTACAAACTTATTTTTTAAAAATCTATTTTTAGCTGTGGTGGCCATCTTGAATTTCTGGCTGATCTGAAATTTTGCTAGGATCAATTAGACATTAAGAGCAACATTCCTGTGAAGTTTCATGAAAATCCGCCAAGTAGTTTCAGGAGTAGTCGCTACAAGTTTTTACTATATAACTCTATGTAAACAAAGATGGCCGCTGGCAGCCATGTTTAGCGTCGAATCAAAACGATTTTCGACAAGGACCAACATCATGTCATGCTGATCATTTTAGAAAAAGTCCCATATCAATATCACTTAGAGTTTTCAAGAAGTAGTCGCTACAAACTTGTTTTTTAAAAACCTATTTTTAGATTTGGCAGCCATCTTGGATTTCACATCAACATGAATTTTTGCTAGGATCAACTAGACTTCATGGGCAACATTTCTGAAAAGTTTCATGAAAATCCATTCAGTAGTTTCAGAGGAGTAGTCGCTACAAAAAAATGTTTACGGACAGACAGACGGACGGACGGACAGACGGACGACGCACCACGGCATAAGCTCTGCTGATCTCTTATCAGTCGAGCTAAAAACACTTAGGGAAATACTCCAAATAAACCATTGAAAAATACATATATCTACATCATTGGTAATTCCGGCATTGGCAAAACAAAAGTTTGTCCGAAAATTTATACTTTTATCATAAAATACTACACTTTGTCAGAAAATGTATGTATACGAGACCAACTCCTAAAAACAAACAAATACTACTACGGAATATGTTATGCCTCTGTCTGGCCATATTCTTGCCCGGGAACCACATGGCACCAGAAACAGCAACACTGCCATAAAATGCATTTTTTTGTATTTCTCGTAAGTGGGTATTGGAAAAATAACACTTTTACAGAAACGTTTTCCATTTTGTCATGAAATGTATGCATACATGTATCTAAATCTTGGGGGATGCAAGAACGGGCAAAATAACTTTTGTCAAAAAAACACTATATTTGTCAGAAAATACAACAATTTGCCGGAAAATGCTATTTTTGTCAGAAAATGTATGTACACATGTATATATATCACAGCGGATGTAGGGATGGGGAAAAGAACTCTTTGCCAGGAAAGTACACTTTGTCTGAAAATGCTACTTTTTGCCAGGAACTATATGTGCATATTATTTAAAGGGGATGAAGGGATGGGAAAAATAACTTTTTGTCAGAAAATACAACACGTCGTCAGAAAAAGCACTCTTTGTTAAATAACTAGAAGTGTGTTCCACACACCACTTGTGCCATGTGCTTATTTCACCAAGACCAAATACTTCCTAAGTTATTGCCTGAGTTATGAGCTCGATTAGGTTGCAGGTTAAAGTTAATGAAAATGGGCATAACTCTGCCAAAATCAGTCATTTACCTTTAAGTTATTGCACATGGTTAGCGACATTCCTTGAGGTAAGATGAAGATATGTGTGAAGTTCCATGAACATAGGTCAAATACTTTTAAATTTATCGCCAAATTTAGGTTGCAGGTTAAAGTGTGATTGCTGATGGATGGACGACAAAGTGATCCCTAAGGATTATACTACAAATAAATGATGTAACAAAACATGTATCTATATCACTAGTGATGTAAGATACTGGGGGAGACAATGCTTTGTCAAAAAAATGCAACACTTTGTCTGAAAATGTATGTATACAAGGACACAATTCTAAACAAGAGGTCAATGACCTTGAAGATATACTAATAGATTTTGATAGCCAGATCAGCTATGGGAACCTGTGAAGTTTACGGAAATAGGACCAGCATTTTCAGTGTAGTCGCCACAAGTTTTTCCAATATATTAAGTAAATCTATGTCAACAGAGATGGCCATGTTTGCCATCGAATCAAGATGAATTTTGTTAAGAACCAACTACACGTCATGCCAGTCATATAAGTAAAGGTTCCAAATTAATACCACTTATGGCTTTTGAGTAGTCGCCACAAAGTCTATTTTTTTAATCTATTTTTAGCTGTAGCGGCCGCCTTGACTTCCGGCCGACCTGGTTTTTACTTAGGACCAACAAGACATCCAGAGCAATAATCCTATAAAGTTTTATGAAAATCCAAGTAATGAAAGTAGTTTTAGGAGTTGTTGCCAAAAGTTTTTCCTATATTACAGTATGTAAACAAAGATGACAAATGGCGGCCATGTTTGACATGATGAATTTTGTTTTGAACCAACTATATGACACGCCAGTCATATTTAGCAAAGGTTCCAAATCAATACCACTAATCGTTTTTGAGAAGTAGTCGCCACAAAGTTGTAATTTTAAAATGCGGTGGCCATCTGTGGCAGCCATCTTGAATTTCCGGACAACCTGAATAGTTGCTAGGATCAACTACACAACAAGAGCAATATTCCTGCGTAGATTAATGAATATCCGTCAAGTAGTAGCAGCCATGTTTGACATGGAATCAACAACAAGCCATGCCAGTCATTTTGGTAAAGGTTCCAAATCGATATCACAAATGATTTTTAAGATGTAGTCACCACAGAATTGTACTTTTAAAATATATTTTTAGTCGTGGCAGGCATCTTGAATTTTCGGCAGACCTGAACTTTTGCTAGGATCAACTAGACATCAAGAGCAACATCCCTGTTAAGTTTCATGAAAATCCATCAAGTGTTTCTAATATAACTCTATGTAAACAAAGACGACCGCTGGCGGCCATGTTTGAAATCGAATCAAACTGAATTTTGGTTAGGACCAACTACATGTCATGTCAGTCATATTGGTAAAGGTTTCAAATCAAGATCACTTATGGTTTTGAGATGGAGGAAAGAGAAGATAACTCTGTCAAAACCCTTCGTCAGAAAATGCAACATTTTGTCAGAAATTATTTGTACACATGTATCTAGATCACAGGAGATGGGGCATGGGCAAAAATGCTCTATGTCGAAGAATACAATAATTTGTCAGAAATGAATGCATACATATGAAAATGTATGTACATATGTATATATATATCACAGGGGATGTAGGGATGGGAAAAATAACTCTTTGTCAAAACATACAACCGTCAGAAAATGCATCTTTCTAGAAAATGTCTGTACACACGTATTTACATAACTGGAAATGCAGGAATGGGAAAGTAGCACTTTGTCAGAAAATGTTAAACTTCTCAGAAAATATCTGTGCACATGTATTTACATAACCTGAGATGCGGGCTGTGGAAAAAGAACTTTTTGTCAGAAAATAAAACATTTTGTCAAAAAATGCAACACTGTCAGAAAATCAACACTACGTCAGAAAATGCAACTCTTTATTATTAGAAAACTAAGGAATATTCTGCAAAACAGCAATGTAATGATAAATGTGTATACATTACTAACGATGCAGGAATAGGCAAAACTACTCTTTTGTCAGAAAATGCAAGCCCGTCAGAAAATGCAACACTTTTTCTGAAAATATGCTTATACAAAGACAAAATTCTAAATAACAACATACGAAGAAATATTCTCCAAAGACTTCAAACCCTGTAATAATACATGTATCTACATTTCTGGAGATGGAGGCAAGGGAAGATAACTCTGTCAAAACCCTTCATCAGAAAATGCAACATTTTGTCAGAAATTATTTGTACACATGTATCTAGATCACAAGAGATGGGGCATGGGCAAAAACACTCTATGTCAAAGAATACAACCCTTTGTCAGAAACAGCAAAACTTTGTCAGAAAATGCAGCACTTTGTTAGAATATATTATATATATATATATATTTTTTGTAGTACATTTATGAAAATTGGCCAATCCTTGGAGGAATAATTTGAAACTCTAAACCGTTGAGCATTTTAAAATGTCTTTAAAACTCTAAAAAAAAATATGAATTTTTCAATGTAGTCGTTTGACAATTCTTCTATATGCGAGTTTAATTTTTTAAGCCAGAAACAAGTAAATACAAATAAAATTGTTTAAATCCTCAAAAAACAACAAAAAAAAGTAAATTATAATTACCTCCTCTGATATCCTTTGTTAGTATTTAACTGTCTTTGCAGCTTAACTGTTGCTAATTATATTATATAAGTGGAAGTTGAACTATGTTTTTGTAGGATTGTAATAGTACTAATTTTAACAAATCATAAAGTTATACATTACTATCTATTGTTAATGCAGTGTATAGTATCAGACTATCCATTGTTAATGCAGTGTATAGTATCAGGAACTCAAAAACTGATCAAATGACACAAGTCAATATAAACGTCTTTAAAATGTGTATCTTGTATTGTTACTTATTTTTGTTCCATATATAATTGATATAGTATGTATAACAATTGATATCTAAAAACAACAATGCTTTTTCAATTTTCACCATTAAAAGCATGATAAATGAAACAAAAAATCAAATAGACACTACACTATGACATGTTTTCTTACTATAGAAAGTTTCCTCTAAGTTCAATTATTTTAAATTGCAGTAATTTATCAAATTTTATTGATTTTAAGTCTTTTAAAACATTACCCCACCCACTATTGTTACATTGGTGAAAAAAACAAAATCATAATTCAACAATGTTACATCCCTTTTCAATATATGTTTACATACATGTTTATAGAGGTTTATTTCATTAATGAAATAAAAGCAATAATTCTAAGGTACTGTTATTATTCATGTGAAAATTATTTATTACATTTTTTCAAAATTGCATAACTTTTTTAATTTGTGTCACATAAAAGCAAATGTATATATATATGTGTGTTCCAATCAATCCATTTATCTACTTAACTAATTAATTTATCAAACCACTTCCATACATGCTCACAAAGCCGTAATTCCACCCCACTATTTGCCAGCTAAATTTCTATCACAAAATGTGTTACCTCTCCTGTTGGTTCATGCTAATTATGGTGTTTGAAAAACAACAATTTGTCAGAAAATATTTGTACACACGTATCTCAGGAGATGTCACACCTTGTTAGAAAATGTATATTTACATGTATCTTCATCTCAGCCTGTCTCGGGTCATTACGGCGTTGGGAAAACAACACTTTGTCAGAAAATATTTGCACACATGTATCTACATCACAGAAGATGCAGGCATGAGCAAGAAAACTCTTTGTCAAAACACACAACACTGTTAAAAAAATGCAATTTTTTGTTACAAAATATTTGCAAACATGTATCTACATAACAGGAGATGCAGGCATGGGCAAGAGAACTCTTTGTCAAAACACACAACACTGTCAAAAAATGCAATTTTTTGTTACAAAATATTTGCAAACATGTATCTACATAACAGGAGATGCCGGCATGGGAAAGAGAACTCTTTGTCAAATCATACAATACTTTGTCACAAACAACGCTTTGTCAGAAAATATTTGTAAACAGGTGTATACATCACTGGTGATGCGGGAAAAACAACTCTTTATCAGAAAAGGTACGTATACCAGGACACAATCCTAACAAGAGGTCAATGACCTTGAAGCTCTACTGATACGTTTTTGATAGCTAGATCAATATTCCTGTGAAGTTTCATTAAAATCTGTCAAGTAGTTTCAGGGGAGTAGTCGCTACAAGTTTTTACTATATAACTCTATGTAAACAAAGATGGCCATGGCAGCCATGTTTAATGTTGAATCAAAATGATTTTCGAAAATGACTAACCTTATGTCATGCTGATTGTTTTAGAAAAAGTCCCATATCAATATGATCACTTAAAGTTTTCAGGAAGTAGTCACTACACATTTGTTTGTTTTTAATCTATTTTTAGCCGTGGTGGCCATCTTGAATTTCCGGCCTGACTGAAATTTTGCTAGTATCAATAAGACATTAGGAGCAATATTCCTGTGAAGTTTCATGAAAATCCGTCAAGTAGTTTCAGAGGAATAGTCGCTACAAATTTTTATTATTTAACTCCATGTAAACAAAGATGGCCACTGGCGACCATGTTTAATGTTGAATCAAAATAATTTTTGACAAAGATCAACATCATGTCATGCTGATAATTTTAGAAAAAGTCCCATATCAATATCACTTATAGTTTTCAAGAAGTAGTCGCTACGATCTTTTTTAAAAATCTATTTTTAGCTGTGGCGGCGATCTTAAATTTCCGGCCGATCTGAATTTTGGCTAGGATCAACTAGACATCACGAGCAACATTCCTGTAAAGTTTCATGAAAAACCGTAAAGTAGTTTCAGAGGAGAAGTCGCCACAAGTTTTTCCTATATAACTCTATGTAAACAAAGATGGCCACTGGCGGCCATGTTTGACAAGCAATCAAAATGAACTTTGGTTAGGACCTACTGCTTGTCGTGCCAGTCTTTTTGGTAAAAATTCCAAATCAATATCACTTATGGTTTTTGAGAAGTAGTCGCCACAAAATCATATTTTTACTGTGGCAGCCATCTTGAATTTCCCGTCTTGACTGAAATTTTGCTAGGATCAACAAGACATCAAGAGCAACATTCCTGTCAAGTTTCATGAAATTCCATCAAGTAGTTTCAGAGGAGTAGTCGCCACAAGATTTTCCTATATAACTCTATGTAAACAAAGATGTCGGCTGGCGACCATGTATGACATCCAATCAAAATTAACTTTGGTTAGGACCAACTACTTGTCGCGCCAGTGATTTTGGTAAAAGTTCCAAATCAATATCACTTATGGTTTTTGAAAAGTAGTCGCCACAAAATCGCATTTTTAAAATCTATTTTTAGCCGTGGCAGCCATCTTGAATTTCCGGCCGATCTGAATTTTTGCTAGTATCAACTAGACATGAAAAGCAACATTCCTGTGAAGTTTCATGAAAATCCGTCATGTAGTTTCAGAGGAGTAGTCGCCACAAGTTTTTCATATGTAACCCTATGTAAACAAAGATGGCTGCTGGCGGCCATGTTTGACATGCAATCAAAACGAACTTTGGTTAGGACCAACTGCATGTCGTGCCGTTCATTTTGATAAAGGTTTGAAATCAATATCACTTATGGTTTTTGAGAAGTAGTCGCCACAAAATCGCATTTTTAAAATCTATTTTTAGCCTTGGCGGCTACCTTGAATTTCCGGCCCGAGTGAAATTTTTCTAGGATCAACTAGACATCAAGAGCAACATCTCTTTCAAGTTTCATGAAATTCCATCAAGTAGAATTTTCCTATATTACTCTGTAAACAAAGATGGCCGCTGGTGGCCATGTTTGACACCCAATTAAAAGTAAGTATAAAAATCGAACAGGAAATGCAGCTTTCACAGAACACAGTAAACCCCAAAACAAGCAAAAAGACAAACAAGAATGGCAATAATAATAATCACAAACACAAAAAGGGTTGACCGTAGGACTAGCGCCTTGGAACGGTCAGTGGCAAAAAGGCCGCTTGGGGGTTTAAAACAGGTTCTAGGGTGCACCAAACCTCACACTTACCCTACTGTCATCCCAATTAAACGGGACAGTGTAAATAAAGAAATCCCCGCCATGAATTATTCTCTAACCAACAAGGCATGTTTATCTACACTCAGTACATTTGAAAACGCAACACTTGGTATTTTTTGAATTTCTAGAATGGAGCTGAAGTTCTCGTGCAAATGCAAACTGAAATGAGAGCTTATGCAACTGTTTATCACCCTATGTTTACCTTTGGAACAAATATACTAGTGTACTAACATAAGATACAATCTTGATTTGAACAAACACCCGGCTGACTAAAATTAATCCAAAATCAGAAATGGTGTATTTTTAAATGTACTGAGTATACAACACTGGTGATGAGGGAATAGGAAGGACAATAATTTGCTAAATAACACATTTTTTCAAAATATTTATCTATACAAGCATACAAACCTAAAACAGTAAGGACCATTTTCCAAATTAACCAAGCAATAAACAACACAAGCATCTCCATCTCCATCACTGGAGATGCTGGCAATGGTAAAATAACTCTGCCAGAAAATGTAAAATTTGGTCATAAAAGGTACAACATATACTAGGACACAATTCTACTAAAGAATATTCTTCAAACACTTTAAACCATGTAAACATACATGTGTCTACATCACAGGTGATGCAGGGATGGGGAAGAGAACTCGTCATAAATTCAACATTTTTTTGTCAGAAATGTTATGTATACAAGGACAAAATTCTACTAAAGAATAAGACTTTAAACCATGTAAACATACATGTATCTACATCAAAGGTGATTCAGGATGTGGTAAAATAACGCTGTGTCAAAAATCAAATACAGATACATCATGGTGATGATGGCATGGGTAAGATAAATATTTGTCAGAAAATGAAACTCTTTGTCAGAAAATGGACTTATACAATGAAAAAAATCCTAAAATGCTCAAGAATTTCTCCAAATAACCATGTTATAATACATGTCTCTACTTATCAATGGGGATGCTGGCATGGGCAAGATCACTATATGTCAGAAAATTAAGCTTTTGTTAGAAAGGATATGTATACACGGAGTCCTAAAACAATATTATCCTACTAAGGAATATTCTTGGACGCCTTTACACCATGTATGCATACATGTATCTACATCAGAGGGGACGCAGGAAGTGGTAAAATAACTCGGTGTCAAAAATCAAATACAATATGCTGTCAGAAAATACAACTCTTTGTTCGAAAATGTATGTATACCAATTCACAAAGGAATTTCTCCCCCACAAAAAAGTTATGTATACAAGGACACAGTCCTACTAAAAATATTCTCCAAAGACTTTAAACCATGTACAAATGCAGGATGGGGTAAAGTAACTCTGTCAAGCGATCAAATACTACTATATTACTATATTACTGGTGATGGGTAATATAAATATTTGTCAGAAAATGCAACAATTTCTCAAAAAATGTTTTATAAACAAGGACACAATCCTAAAAATGTTTACATGTTTATACATCACAGGTGATGTAGGCATGGAAAAGATAACTTTACACTAGTCTATATAATAATAGACAGAGGATGGTGATGTAGGCATGGAAAAGATACCTTTACACTAGTCTATATAATAATAGACAGAGGATGGTGATGTAGGCATGGAAAAGATACCTTTACACTAGTCTATATAATAATAGACAGAGGATGGTGATGTAGGCATGGAAAAGATACCTTTACACTAGTCTATATAATAATAGACAGAGGATGGTGATGTAGGCATGGAAAAGATACCTTTACACTAGTCTATATAATAATAGACAGAGGATGGTGATGTAGGCATGGAAAAGATACCTTTACACTAGTCTATATAATAATAGACAGAGGATGGTGATGTAGGCATGGAAAAGATACCTTTACACTAGTCTATATAATAATAGACAGAGGATGGTGATGTAGGCATGGAAAAGATACCTTTACACTAGTCTATATAATAATAGACAGAGGATGGTGATGTAGGCATGGAAAAGATACCTTTACACTAGTCTATATAATAATAGACAGAGGATGGTGATGTAGGCATGGAAAAGATACCTTTACACTAGTCTATATAATAATAGACAGAGGATGGTGATGTAGGCATGGAAAAGATACCTTTACACTAGTCTATATAATAATAGACAGAGGATGGTGATGTAGGCATGGACAAGATAACTTTGCACTAGTCTATATAATAATAGACAGAGAATGGTGATGTAGGCATGGACAAGATACCTTTACACTAGTCTATATAATAATAGACAGAGGATGGTGATGTAGGCATGGAAAAGATACCTTTACACTAGTCTATATAATAATAGACAGAGGATGGTGATGTAGGCATGGAAAAGATACCTTTACACTAGTCTATATAATAATAGACAGAGGATGGTGATGTAGGCATGGAAAAGATACCTTTACACTAGTCTATATAATAATATACAGAGGATGGTGATGTAGGCATGTAAAAGATACCTTTACACTAGTCTATATAATAATAGACAGAGGATGGTGATGTAGGCATGTAAAAGATACCTTTACACTAGTCTATATAATAATAGACAGAGGATGGTGATGTAGGCATGGAAAAGATACCTTTACACTAGTCTATATAATAATAGACAGAGGATGGTGATGTAGGCATGGAAAAGATACCTTTACACTAGTCTATATAATAATAGACAGAGGATGGTGATGTAGGCATGGACAAGATACCTTTACACTAGTCTATATAATAATAGACAGAGGATGGTGATGTAGGCATGGAAAAGATACCTTTACACTAGTCTATATAATAACAGACAGAGGATGGTGATGTAGGCATGGACAAGATACCTTTACACTAGTCTATATAATAATAGACAGAGGATGGTGATGTAGGCATGGAAAAGATACCTTTACACTAGTATATATAATAATAGACAGAGGATGGTGATGTAGGCATGGACAAGATACCTTTACACTAGTCTATATAATAATAGACAGAGGATGGTGATGTAGGCATGGACAAGATACCTTTACACTAGTCTATATAATAATAGACAGAGGATGGTGATGTAGGCATGGACAAGATACCTTTACACTAGTCTATATAATAATAGACAGAGGATGGTGATGTAGGCATGGAAAAGATACCTTTACACTAGTCTATATAATAATAGACAGAGGATGGTGATGTAGGCATGGAAAAGATACCTTTACACTAGTCTATATAATAATAGACAGAGGATCATACACGAGTGCATTTTTAATATTGAAATGTTTATTAAACAAGTTGGATAAAATTGTATGATGTGAGGCTCTGCAGAGGATCTTATAAATTTTATTCAACGAGTTTAACAAATTCAGTATTGAATAGGCACAACTATGAGATTGATCACATAACTCAAAAAACCCTCATAAGTAACAATTATTAGTGTCTATATATAACGATGTTGTACGATGGCGTCGCAAGTTTTTATGATGACCTCGTATGTTGACTCGGTCTTTCTCCGTACGACGCCCAACAACGAAACTACCTCGTTGATTTCCGTGCTACGTATTTTAACTATTAAGGAAATTAAGGAGACAATTCCGATGTACTTCGAGCTGAACGGAAAAGATTTAACGATGATTTGGCCTTCTCTTGCATTTTTATTTCACTAGTGTAATATGATAAATATGTCATGGCTATTGTCTTCATTACATTCCCACACCGCGAGTTATGTGCTCAATGTATCTACATCGCTGGTGAAACTGTAAAGACAAAGAATGATCTTTCCCTTGCCCGCATCTACAGTGATTTAGATCATGTATTATAACATGATTGTCTTTGGAAATTCTCACAAAGTATTATCTTTTCAACTCTGTAATCACCAGTAATTTACATGTATGTATTATAACATGATCTAAATCACTGTAGATTTGGGCAAGGGAAAGATCATTCTTTGTCAGAAAATGTAGAACTTTGTCAGAAAATATTTGTACACATGCATCTACATCAACGGAGATGCTGGCATTGGAAAAACAACTCTGTCAGAAAATAGAGCAATTTGGCAGAAAATGCAACACTTTGTTAATAATACTAAACACTAAGGGAAATACTCCAAATAAACCATTGAAAAATATATATATCTACATCATTGGTAATTCCGGCATTGGTAAAAACAAAAGTTTGTCCGAAAATTTACTTTTATCATAAAATACTACACTTTGTCAGAAAATGTATGTATACAGACCAACTCCTAAAAAACAAACAAATACTACTACGGAATATTTTATGTCTGTCTGGCCACATTATTGCCCGGGAACCACACGGCACAAGAAACAGCAACACTGCCATAAAATGCTTTTTTTTTGTATTTCTGGTAAGTGGGTATTGGAAAAATAACACTTTTACAGAAACCTTTCCATTTTGTCATGAAATGTATGCATACATGTATCTACATCTTGGGTGATGCAAGAACGGGCAAAATAACTTTTGTCAAAAAAACACTATTTGTCAGAAAATACAACAATTTGCCGGAAAATGCTACTTTTTGTCAGAAAATGTATGTACA
Source organism: Cyrtodaria siliqua (assembly GCA_037043455.1). Taxonomy (NCBI): domain Eukaryota; kingdom Metazoa; phylum Mollusca; class Bivalvia; order Adapedonta; family Hiatellidae; genus Cyrtodaria; species Cyrtodaria siliqua. Next base: position 29,081 of record JAWPHD010008588.1, on the reverse strand, counting down.
CATGTACATAAATCACAGCGGATGTAGGGGTGGGGAAAAGAACTCTTTGCCAGGAAAGTACACTTTGTCAGAAAATGCTCCTTTTTGCCAGGAACTATATGTGCATATATTTATGGATATACACCATAGGGGATGTAGGGATGGGAAAAATAACTTTTTGTCAGAAAATACAACACGTCGTCAGAAAATGCACTCTTTGTTAAATAACTAGAAGTGTGTTCCACACACCACTTGTGCCATGTGCTTATTTCAGCAAGATCAAGTACTTCCTAAGTTATTGCCTGAGTTATGAGCTCGATTAGGTTGCAGGTTAAAGTTAATGAAAATGGGCATAACTCTGCCAAAATCAGTCATTTTCCTTTAAGTTATTGCACATGGTTAGCGACATTCCTTGAGGTAAGATGAAGATGTGTGTGAAGTTCCATGAACATAGGTCAAATACTTTTGAAGTTATCGCCAAATTAAGGTTGCCGGTTAAAGTGTGACTGCTGATGGACGGACGACAAAGTTATCCCTAAGGATTATACTACAAATAAATGATGTAACAAAACATGTACCTATATCACTAGTGATGTAAGATACTGGGGGAGACAATGCTTTGTCAAAAAAATGCAACAATTTGAAAATGTATGTATACAAGGACAAAATTCTAAACAAGAGGTCAATGACCTTGAAGCTCTACTGATAGATTTTGATAGCCAGATCAGCTATGGGAACCTGTGAAGTTTTATGGAAATAGGACCAGCACTTTCAGTGGTCGCCACAATTTTTTCCAATATAAGTAAATCTATGTCAACAGAGATGGCCATGTTTGCCATCGAATCAAGATGAATTTTGTTAAGAACCAACTACACGTCATGCCAGTCATATTAGTAAAGGTTCCAAATAATACCACTTATGGTTTTTGAGTAGTCGCCACAAATCGTATTTTTTTAATCTATTTTTAGCTGTAGCGGCCACCTTAATTTCCGGCCGACCTGGTTTTTACTTAGGACCAACAAGACATCCAGAGCAATAAACCTATAAAGTTTTATGAAAATCCAAGTAATGAAAGTAGTTTCAGGGGAGTTGTTGCCAACATTTTTTCCTATATAACAGTATGTAAACAAAGATGGCAACTGGCGGCCATGTTTGACATCGAATCAAAATAAATTTTGTTTCGAACCAACTATATGACACGCCAGTCATTTTAGCAAAGGTTCCAAATCAATATCACTTATGGTTTTTGAGAAGTAGTCGCCACAAAGTTGTAATTTTAAAATGTGGAGGCCATCTGTGGCAGCCTCTTGAATTTCCAGACAACCTGAATATTTGCTAGGATCAACTACACAACAAGAGCAACATTCCTGTGTAGTTTAATGAATATCTGTCAAGTAGTGGCGGCCATGTTTGACATCGAATCAAAAGTAATTTTGGTTAGGACCAACTTCATGCCATGCCAGTCATTTTGGTAAAGGCTCCAAATCGATATCACATATGATTTTTAAGATGTAGTCACCACAAAATTGTACTTTTAAAATATATTTTTAGTCGTGGCAGCCATCTTGAATTTTAGGCAGACCTGAACTTTTGCTAGAATCAACTAGACATCAAGAGCAACATTCCTGTGAAGTTTCATGAAAATTCATCAAGTAGTTTCAGGGAAGTAGTCACCACAAGTGTTTCTAATATAACTCTATGTAAACAAAGATGACCGCGGCCATGTTTGACATCGAATCAAACTGAATTTTGGTTAGGACCAACTACATGTCATGTCAGTCATTTTGGTAAAGGTTTCAACTCAAGATCACTTATGGTTTTGAGAAGTGGTCGCCACAAAATTAAAAATCTATTTTTAGCTGTGACGGCCATGTTCAATTTCACGCCAAACTGAATTTTTGCTAGGGTCAACTAGACGTCAGAAGCGACATTCCTGTGAAGTTTCATAATATCCATCAAGTAGATTCAGAGGAGTAGTCTCAACAAGTTTTTCCTATTTAACTATGTAAACAAAGATGGCCATTGGCGGCCGTGCTTGATACTGAATCAAAATGAATTTTGATTAGGACCAACTACATGTCATGCCAGTCATTTTGGTAAAGGTTCCGAATCAATTTAGTGCATATGACCTTCAAACTATAGTGCATATGACCTTCGACCTCTAAGTGTGACTGACTTTGAATGGACGTGTCTGAAAGTTTCGCTCTGCATGTCGTCTCGATATGGTGAACATTTGTGCCAAGTTATTTGAAAATCCCTCAAGTGGTTCAAGAGATATGGAGGAGAAACAAAATATAGTGCATATGACCTTCGACCTCTAAGTGTGACCTTGACCTTAAATGGACGTGGCTGGAAGTTGCGCTCTGCATGTTGTCTCGATATGTTAAACATTTGTGGCAAGTTATTTCAAAATCCCTCAAGCGGTTCAAGAGATATGGTGGAGACACGACATCTGACGACGGACAGAGATCCAGACAAGACAGACAGACATCCAAGCTAAAAACAATATAATTTGAAAGAAAATACACTTTGTCAGAAAATGCTACTTTTTTCATGGAAAATGTATGTACGCTTTTTCATGGAAAATATATGTACATATGTATATGGATCACAGGAGATAGGGCATGGGAAAAACACTCTATGTCAAAGAATACAATCATTCATACATCTGAAAATGTATGTACACATGTATATACATCACAGGGGATGTAGGGATGGGGAAAATAACTCTGTCAAAACATACAACCCTGTCAGAAAATGCAACTTTCTAGAAAATGTATGTATACGTGTATTTACATAACTGGAAATGCCGGAATGGGAAAGTAGCTCTTTGTCAGAAAATGTAGAACTTCTCAGAAAAAATCTGTGCACATGTATCTACATATCTGGAGATGCTGGAGTTGGAAAAATAACTTTTTGTCAGAAAATACAACACTTTGTAATTTTAAAAAATGCAACAGTCAGAAAATCAACAATATTTCAGAAAATACAACTCTTGATTATTAGAAAACTAAGGAATATTCTGCAAAACAGCAATGTAATGATAAATGTATATACATACTAATGATGCAGGAATAGGCAAGGCTATTAATTTGTCAGAAAATGCAATTTTTTTTCTGAAAAGGACACAATTCTAAATAACAACAAACAACTCATACAAAGAAATATTCTCCAAAGACTGTTTAACTATGTGTCAGAAAATGCAACATTTTGTCAGAAATTATTTGTACACATGTATCTCGATCACAGGAGATGGGGCATGGGTAAAAACGCTCTATATCAAAGAATACAATAATTTGTCAGAAATGATACATATGAAAATGTATGTACATATGTATATATATCACAGGGGATGTAGGGACGGGAAAAATAACTCTTTAAACATACAACCATGTCAGAAAATGCATCTTTCTAGAAAATGTCTGTACACACGTATTTACATAACTGGAAATGCAGGAATGGGAAAGTAGCACTTTGTCAGAAAATATAAAACTTCTCAGAAAATATCTGTGCACATGTATCTACATAACTGGAGATGTGGGCTGTGGAAAAAGAACTTTTTGTCAGAAAATACAACACTTTGTCAAAAAATGCAACATTGTCAGAAAATCAACACTACGTCCGAAAATGCAACTCTTTATTATTAGAAAACTAAGGAATATTCTGCAAAACAGCAATGTAATGATAAATGTGTAACATACTGATGATGCAGGAATAGGCAAAACTACTCTTTTGTCAGAAAATGCAAACCCTTGTCAGAAAATGCAACACTTTTTCTGAAATGTGTATACATTACTGATGATGCAGGAATAGGCAAAACTACTCTTTTGTAAGAAAATGCAAACCCTTGTCAGAAAATGCAACACTTTTTCTGAAAATGTGCTTATACAAAGACGAAATTCTAAATAACAACAAACAACTCATATGAAGAAATATTCTCCAAAGACTTTAAACCCTGTAATAATACATGTATCTACATTACTGGAGATGGAGGCAAGGGAAGATAACTCTGTCAAAACCCTTCATCAGAAAATGCAACATTTTGTCAGAAATTATTTGTACACATGTATCTAGATCACAAGAGATGGGGCATGGGCAAAAACACTCTATGTCAAAGAATACAACCCTTTGTCAGAAACAGCAAAACTTTGTCAGAAAATGCAGCACTTTGTTAGAATATTTTATATATATATATTTTTTGTAGTACATTTATGAAAATTGGCCAATCCTTGGAGGAATAATTTGAAACTCTAAACCGTTGAGCATTTTAAAATGTCTTTAAAACTCTAAAAAAAATTATGAATTTTTCAATGTAGTCGTTTGACAATTCTTCTATATGCGAGTTTAATTTTTTAAGCCAGAAACAGGTAAATACAAATAAAATTGTTTAAACCCTAAAAAAAAAAAAAAAAAAGTAAATTATAATTACCTCCTCTGATATCCTTTATTAGTATTTAACTGTCTTTGCAGCTTAACTGTTGCTAATTATATTATATAAGTGGAAGTTATGTTTTTGTAGGATTGTATTAGTACTAATTTTAACAAATCATAAAGTTATACATTACTATCTATTGTTAATGCAGTGTATAGTATCAGACTATCCATTGTTAATGCAGTGTATAGTATCAGGAACTCAAAAGCTGATCAAATGACACAAGTCAATATAAACCTTGAGGTTTAGGTTATAAAAAGGGTTATGCAGTCTTTAAAATGTGTATCTTGTATTGTGACTTATTTTTGTTCCATATATAATTGATATAGTATGTATAACAACTGATATCTAAAAACAACAATGCTTTTTAAATTTTCATCATTAAAAGCATGATAAATGAAGCAAAAAATCAAATAGACACTACACTATGACATGTTTTCTTACTATAGAAAGTTTCCTCTAAAGTTCAATTATTTTAAATCGAAGTAATTTATCAAATTTCATTGATTTCAAGTCTTTTAAAACATTACCCCATCCACTATTTTTACATTGGTGAAAACATCCCTTTTCAATATTTTTTTTTTACACACATGTTTATAGAGGTTTGTTTCATTAATAAAATAAAAGCAATAATTCTAAGGAACTGTTATTATTCATGTGAAAAGTATTTATTACATGTTTTTCAAAATTGCATAACTTTTTTAATTTGTGTCACATAAAAGCAAATGCATGTGTTCCAATCAATCCATTTCTCTACTTAACTAATTGATTGATCAAACCACTTCCATACAAGCTCACAAAGCCGTAATTATTTGCCAGCTAAATTTTTATCACAAAATGTGTTACCTCTCCTGTTCATGCTAATTATGGTGTTTGAAAAACAACAATTTGTCAGAAAATATTTGTGCACATGTATCTACATCACACATGTCACATCTTGTTAGAAAATGTATATTTACATGTATCTTCATTTCAGCCTGTCTCTGGTCATTGCGGTGTTGGAAAAACAAGATTTTGTCAGAAAATATTTGCACACATGTATCTACATCACAGAAGATGCAGGCATGGGAAAGAGAACTATTTGTCAAGACACACAACTGTCAAAAAAATGCAGTTTTTTGTTACAAAATATTTGCAAACATGTATCTACATAACAGGAGATGCAGGCATGGGCAAGAGAACTCTTTGTCAAAACACACAACACTGTCAAAAAATGCAGTTTTTTGTTACAAAATATTTGCAAACATGTATCTACATAACAGGAGATGCAGGCATGGGCAAGAGAACTCTTTGTCAAAACATAAATTACTTCAGAAACAGCAACACTTTGTCAGAAAAGTCAGCACTTTGTCAGAAAATGTAATAATACATGCATCTACATCCCAGGAGATGCCGGCATGGGAAAGAGAACTTTTTGTCAAATCATACAATACTTTGTCACAAACAATGCTTTGTCAGAAAATATTTGTAAACGGGTATCTACATCACTGGTGATGCGGGAATGGGAAAAAAAAATCTTTATCAGAAAAGGTACGTATACCAGGACACAATCCTAACAAAAGGTCAATGACCTTGAAGCTCTACTGATACATTTTTGATAGCTAGATCAATTTTCCTGTGAAGTTTCATTTAAAATATGTCAAGTAGTTTCAGGGAAGTAGTTGCTACAAGTTTTTACTATATAACTCTATGTAAACAAAGATGGCCGTGGCAGCCATGTTTAATGTTGAATCAAAATAATTTTTAACAGGGACCAACATCATGTCATGCTGATCATTTTAGAGAAAGTCCCATATCAAATATCACTTATAGTTTTCCAGAAGTAGTCGCTACATTTTTTAAAAATCTATTTTTAGCCGTGGTGGCCATATTGAATTTCCAGCCGACCTGAAATTTTGCTAGGATCAACTAGATATCAAGAGCAACATTCCTGTGAAGTTTCATGAAAATCCGTGAAGAAGTTTCATAGGAGTAGTCGCTACAAGCTTTTACTATGTAACTCTATCTAAACAAACATGGCTGCCAGACATGGCCGCTAGCAGCCATGTTTAACGTTGAATGAAAATGATTTTCGAAAATGACCAACCTTATGTCATGCTGATTGTTTTAGAAAAAGTCCCATATCAATATCTCTTAAAGTTTTCAGGAAGTAGTCACTACAATTTTTTTTGTTTTTAATCTATTTTTTAACCATGGTGGCATCGTGAATTTCCGGCCCGACTGAAATTTTGCTAGGATCAATAAGACATCAGGAGCAATATTCCTGTGAAATTTCATGAAAATTCTTTAAGTAGTTTCAGAGGAATAGTCGCTACAAATTTTTATTATTTAACTCTATGTAAACAAAGATGGCGACTGGCGGCCATGTTTAATGTTGAATCAAAATAATTTTTGACAAGGATCAACATCATGTCATGCTGATAATTTTAGAAAAAGTCCCATATCAATATCACTCAGGGATGGAAACTAACGGTTGCCCGTTCGCCCGGGACGACTAAATTTCAAGCTGGGCGAGTAGATTTCATAAGTCGGTAGTCAGCCCGGGCGACTAGCTTTTTCGACAAGCTTAAGTCGATTTCCTCGGCATTATTCGTCAATGCGTTTACCCGTCTCGCATTTTTTGACCGAAGCCAATGAAATTGCATCATACAACCAGTTATCGACCAGCAGCAAATGAAATCGCTCGTTACGTATTTTTTTTTACAATATGGCTGCGCCTGTGTCGTGACAATAACAATGCGCGATACTTAGAGAACGTTGATCGCCCAAGTCAAGGCCCCTATCCAGGTGAAAAAAGAAAGTACAATCAAGAGTACGATAAATCAAAATGTAAACATGAATTTCAGTCGGGATGGACAGAGAACAGGCCTTGGTTACAAAATACGGCGAGCGATATGCAATGTCAATATTGCATTGTGCAAGGTCTTCAAAATTCTGATTATGAGTCTGACATTGATGAGCGTGCAGTTTACCGCGTCTTTTGTGTTTTAATGAAAGAGATTAAATTTGTTAAAATCATGTTTGTTAGTGTGTCGAAAAGAAAAATAAAGAAAATCTGGGCTTAGACATTTACAGCTGGGCAACCAAAATCCAGAAGATGGTTGCCCGTTTGGGCAACCAAGCTTTAAAAGTTAGTTTCCATCCCTGATCACTTATAGTTTTCAAGAAGTTGTCGCTACAAACTTGTAAAAATCTATTTTTAGCTGTGGCGGCCATCTTAAATTTCCGGCCGACCTGAATTTTGGCTAGGATCAACTAGACATCAAGAGCAACATCTCTGTCAAGTTTCATGAAATTCCATAAAGTAGTTTCAGAGGAGTAGTCGCCACAAGATTTTACTATATTACTCTATATAAACAACAAGAGGCCCAAGAGGGCCTGTGGACGCTCTACTGGCTTATATGGCTCTTATAACATCAATGAAGCGACTATCATCTTAAAGAGGCAAAATATAGCATTTTTAACTAAATCAAGAGCTATAACTCCGCCATTACTGGTCCGATCTGGCTGGTTTTCGAACTTGGCCAGTAGAGACAATAAAAATTAAAAAAAAATTAAAAAAAAACATTAAAAAAAATAAAAAATTAAAAAATTAAAAAAAATAATGAAAAAAAAAAATTATGAAAAAAATGTCAATAAAAAAAAATAAAAAAATAAAAAAATAAAAAAAAATAAAAAAAAATTATATAAAAAAAAAGGTCATAAAATCTGGTAAAATTTGGCAAAGATCAGATGCAAAATGAAGGCCCTATCGTATGACGAGGCAAATTATAGCATTTTTTAACAAAATCAAGGGCCATAACTTCGCTGTTACTGGTCCGATCTGGCTAGTTTTCAAACCTGACCAATCTTTCATTGATAAAGCTTGGTAAAGATCGGATGAAAAATGAAGGCCCTACCGTCTTAACAAGACAAAATATAGCATTTTGAACTTAATCAAGGGCCATAACTCCGCTGATACTGGTCCGATATGAATGGTTTTCGAACTTGTCCAAGTTTACATTGATATTAACAATCTGATAAAGTTTGGTAAGGATCGGTACAATGAAGCCCCTATCGTCTTAACGAGGCAAAATATAGCATTTTTAACTAAATAAAGGGCCATAACTCCGCTGTTACTAGTCCGATATGGCTGGTTTTCGAACTTGTCCGAGCTTTCATTGATATTAACAATCTGATAGTGTTTGGTAAAGATCGGCTGAACAATGAAGCCCCTATCGTCTTAACGAGGCAAAATATATCATTTTTACCTAATCAAGGGCCATAACTCCGCTGTTACTGGTCCGATAAGGCCGGTTTTCAAACTTGTTCGAGCTTTCAGTGACATTAACAAACTGATAAAGTTTGGTAAAGATCGGATGACCAATGAAGCCCCTATCGTATTAACGAGGCAAAATATAGCATTTTTAACTAAATCAAGGGCCATAACTCCGCTGTTACTAGTCCCGACTAGTCTGGTTTTCGAAATTGTCCGAGCTTTCATTGATATTAACAACGTGGTAAAGCTTGGTAAAGATGGGATGAAAAACGAAGGCCCTATTGTCTTAACGAGGCAAATAATAGCAATATAGTGTTTTTAACTAAATCAAGGCAAATAACTCCGCGCTCTTACTTGTCCGATCTGGCTGGTTTTCGAACTCATCCGAGCTTTCATTGATACTAACAACCTGTTAAAGTTTGGTAAAGATCGGATGAAAAATGAAGGCCCTATCGTCTTAACGAGACAAAAGTTAACGACGGACGGACGACGGACGGACAACTCGGCATCCCATAAGCTCTGCTGGCCTTCGGCCAGTAGAGCTAAAAATGGCTGCTGGCGGCCATGTTTGACATGCAATCAAAATGAACTTTGGTTAGGACCAACTGCATGTCGTGCCAGTCATTTGGGTAAAGGTTTGAAATCAAATGTATGTATGGTATTTGAGAAGTAGTCGCCACAATATCGCATTTTTAAAATCTATTTTTAGCCGCGGCCACCTTGAATTTCCGGCCTGAATGAAAGTTTTCTAGGATCAACTCTGGACGCTCTACTGGCTTATATGGCTCTTATAACATCAATGAAGCGACTATCATCTTAAAGAGGCAAAATATAGCATTTTTAACTAAATCAAGAGCTATAACTCCGCCATTACTGGTCCGATCTGGCTGGTTTTCGATCTTGGCCAGTAGAGACAATAAAAAATTTAAAAAAAATAAAAAAAAATAAAAAAAAAAAAAAAAAAAAATGTAAACAAAGATGGCCACTGGTGGCCATGTTTGACATCCAATCAAAATGAATTTTGGTTAGGACCAACTACATGTCGTGCCAGTCATTTTAGTAAAGGTTCCAAATCAATATCTCTTATGTTTTTTCAAAGGTAGTCGCCACAAAATCGCATTTTTAAAATCTATTTTTAGCCGTGGCTGCCATCTTGAATTTCCGGCCGACCTGAATTTTTGCTAGGATCAACTAGACATCAAAAACTAGACAAAAACTAGACATCAAAAGCAACATTCCTGTGAAGTTTCATGAAAATCCGTCAAATAGTTTCAGAGGAGTAGTCGCCACAAAAAAAGTTTACGGACAGACGGACGCCGCGCCACGGCATAAGCTCTGCTGACCTTTGATCAGTTGAGCTAAAAATGAACTATACCTACTCAGGAATATTCTCTAAAGAATTTATACCATGGAATATTACATGTGTTTACATCACAGGTGATGCAGGAAGGGGGAAAATAAGACACTGTCAGACAATGCAAAATTTTGTCAGAAAATGCAGCACTTTGTTAGAAAATGTATGTTTACAAGTATCTTAATCTTTGGTCATTACGGGGCTGAAAAAATAACGCTTTGTCAGAAAATGTATGTTTACATGTATCTTAATCGCTGGTCATTATGGTGTAGGAAAGACAACACTTTGTCAGAAAATATTTGTACACATGCATCTACATAACTGGAGATGAGGGCATGGGGAAGACAACTACAGCACTTTGTCAGAAAATACAACACTTATCAGAAAAATCAATCTGTTAGTCAAAACTAAGGAATTCCTCCACTTTGTCGAAAAATCAACACTTTGTCAGAAAATACACTTTGTCAGAAAAATCAACACTTTGTCAGAAAATACAACACTTTGTCAGAAAAATCAATCTGTTAGTCAAAACAATGATGTGTATACATCACTGATGATGCAGGAACAGGCAAGAGAACTATCTGTAAAAAAATCCAGGACTTGGACAGAGAATGCAACTTTTTGTTGGTCTCTCCAGACAGGATTTATATATCTCGGGAGATATTGGCGTTGGGAAAAATATCACTTGGTCAGAAAATGCAACATTTTGTAACAATATACAACACAGTGTCAAGAAATGTATGTACACATACAGTATGTACATCACTGGATATGCGGGCATAGGTAAAATAACAAAGTGTCAGAAATGGAATTTTTGGTAAGAAAATGAAATTATCCGAAAACGAAATTCTTTGTTTGAAAGTGCAAAACTTTGTCAGAAAATGGAATTATTTGTCAGAAAGTGGAAGCAAGTAAATGCAAATCTTAGTCAGAACTAGAAATTTGTCTATGTAACATGGATGCCTCCCAGTGACAACAATAAGCGGAAAACATAAAATTTGAAGGAAAAAGGGCCACAATACCGGTTATACAAGGTCGATTTTGACGCAGAAGCGACAGGCACATCTTGACATCACAAGTAAGCATCATGTTTTGAAACAACTGGTCGAAAATTGTGGGAGGAGCAATATTGTTAACGTAAAATTTGAAAAAATTAGTGCCTATACTGGTAATACAAGGCCGATTCCGACGTTGAATCGATATGCACACTACCATACTCTACACTACAAGGATCTGACAACACCATTGGAGGTCACATCAGATTGACCTTACGATTAGCCAATCAGATTCGGATATAGATCTATGTGTTTTATGTGGATTTTCGTTTGTTCAGTTCACTCAAACGTCATCTGAAGTGCATATGAAACGCGCGATTTCATTGGTTGAATTTAGTTGATCTTCTCATGAATATTGATTAGATGAAAGGTCGATCTGATGTGACCTACAAGGGAGTGTTGTCAATTCCTATAGTGGAGAGTATCAAAGCGTAATTGATTATCAAGTTCAAGATTCCCATTCAATTCAAAACCATGGTATTCAGTTTCCATATGCGGAGGGATTTCTACCCACTGTTGGAAACGACAATATTTGGCATTGCCAACTGGGGCCCTATCACAAGAGTAACAAGACAATGGATTAAATAAAGGCAAGTCAAATTAAAATTTCAGAAAATTTGAATTGTTAAAATCATTTTCTGTATACAACCTTTTATAAAAGAAAGCAACATTGCATCCTATTTAAATTAAAAGGACACATGACAATCTTTATTTTTAAAAACTATTTGTTTGAATGGTGTTTACGGCATTTTTAGTTTTTAGAATTAGTAGCATTCCATTATTGTTTGGGGTGCTTGTTTCAACCAAATTTTTTTTTGACATTAAGAAAAATAATCATCTAGTACCTAAATGTGTTGTATATCGGTGAAACAGACATTTTTAGTGGTAAATAAAAATACCTTACTTTTCAAAATTGGTCGAGAAATAAAAAAAATTCATGTGCGAAAACTTTTTAATGCAAAATTCTGCTACATGAAATGTTTTTTTGTGTTTTTTTTAAGATTTTGTATCCAAAAATGGTTTTAAATTGTTGGATATTTGTAAATTAAGACACCCTGAAAGTTTTACAGCAAAATATGAAGGCTAACTGTAGTTATTTGAAATGTCTTCATTTTCTGCTGTCCCACCAACAAGGAATTTGCATGGGAAAAGTCCCATCAAAAATCATATTTATTTCTCAACCGAATTTCAAAACTAAGGTATTTTTATTTACCACTAGAAATAGCAGTTTTAACGATATATAATTGATGCATGCATTATTTAAATTGCTGAAGCTATTGCAGAAAAACCTTTGCCTGAAATAAGCGTCCATAACAATAGTTTTTTTTACATATTAAGCTGCATATCATTATTAATAGTTTGTTATCTAGATGTAAATGGAGGATGGGTCTGACATGTTCATCCATGTTTGGCGCCATATAACCTTTCTTGTGTTGGTGCGCCGTAAAACCCCAATTCAATTATCTGAATAGTGCAAAGCCAATTGTTTTTGCATACTAATTTTGGATTGTATTGCACCAATAACAAATTAAAACCTGATAGAATAATGAAAACTCTGCATTTTTTACTGCCTTTTCATCCCACAACTTGCTGGGTGGGAGTGAAATAAAGCCATGACAAATATTATAAAAACTGCAGGCATGTTCAAAATCAAACTGATATTGGATTAATTAATCAAGGTGTTAATTTAAAGCTTGAAAAATACTTCAAGATTGTCTTGTGTCCTTTTAAAATTTAATTTAAGCTCCTGATTACTTAGTTAAAACATTTTCCTAAAAGAGAACGGTTCTAAATACTTTAACATTAAAATGTTTATATTGTAACCTCATTTTTTCGTTATTCCTCAACAAATGTAAATGGAGTCGTATTAAAATATGAATAAGTCTATATATTTCGACAATTTCTATCAGTTAAAATAATTCCCATGATTGGAGTCAGAATTAAAACTGCACAAAGAAAACCATGCAGGAAGCACTGTGATTCTTACGGACGGAATGTCACGAAATTGATTTTATAAAAAATATATATGTGACACATTTATCAGGATTAAGTGATTGAGTACCTGCTTTATTTTATCACAGTTATACACTCTGATATTGATGTTAGTAAACCAAATATCCATCTTACTTTTAAAAAAGCATTGCTATTCAAGTAATTTCTGTTTATCTGTACCTGTACTTAGTGCATGCATGAACAGACATCTGCATAATGTGTATTAACTTAAATATTCCCTTCAATTTTGACTTTAAAGGAAGTAAATCAGGTTCTGGTGCCTAATTTGTTTAAAAACATAAAAAGTATGAAATGACCAATTTAAAACATGAAATAGTTCATAGACACATATGGAACCTAAACACTTTCCTATAATACAGCGCAATAATTAAAAAAAAAAATTACAATTCTTATAACTTTGAAAACAAAACCCCAGGTTATAAATAGCTGTCATGCAGAGCAAATCATTGATATCTACACATGACGCTCGCTTTGCAATACATTGCGATTTATTTTAAGTTCAAAATAGCGATCCCTGGCGCGTCACCATAGTAGAAAATACCTTCTTCCGGTCGTTTATTTTTTATGTTCAGTTTTATATACATAAATAAAGTATTTAAACAATCCTAAAAAATAATACCAATCATGATGTACTTCCTTTAAGGTGGATAACAGCCAACACACTGAATATACATATCAGTGTGTTTCTTGCGTATACAATTTTTTTTAAACTTAAGAGCATTGACCTTTTTAATTAACATAACTAACGTAAAAACAACAACATTCAGGCTTATTGCAGCAGGCACAACTTGTACGCAGTAGGAGCTATTTTCTGCCAATTTATAGTAGGGTTGAGTGGATAGGGTGCAGCAACTGGCCCTGGGGATTTTTGGAAAATATGCAAATTGCTCGTCTCGTTCCTACCACTAGGGCTGACATATTACATCAGATTTCCCAGAATGGAAGTGTGCAGGTAGGGGAAATAGTGTCTTTTACCCACACCCACTCCCACCCCTCTCACTTTCCCTGCCCCAACAAACAGTTTGACCCCAGCTTGCAGTATGCCTGACAGAACATAACATCATGTATACATTAACACCTGACATTCTGAGCATCTATCCCAGCTTTACATAGCATGTAGACATTAACATCTGACATTCTGAGCACCTGTGCCAGCTTAAATATTAGATAGACATTAACACCTGACATTCTGAGCACCTGTCCCAGCTTAAATATTAGATAGACATTAACACCTGACATTCTGAGCACCTGTCCCAGCTTAACATATCATGCAGACATTAGCACCTGACATTCTTCATTTTGTTGGTGTCTAAAGCTGGTGAGTGCAGACTTTAGGATACGTGTTCCCGTTCTCCTTAATCATGGCAAGATGCACGTCATCATTGTTTGGGTCCTCTTCTGGCTGCCCATGCTCTCCATACCCTCCTCTGGCCTGCTCCTCTGCATCTTCTCGGACACTATCTGCTTCATCTACATCTACGACATGTCCGTTTTGCTTGGGAATTTCTTCCTGACGCATTGCTTGCGCTAGATAAAATATATTTATTAAATCAATCAAATTATTTTTCATATGGCATTATGACATTACATTTCTGGTTTATATTAATAACCAGCAGAGTGTTCCAAGGAATACTTGTGTTGCCTGCCGTGTGCTTAATTATGAGCTTGGTTAGGTTGCAGGTTAAAGTTTTACAAAAAGGGGCATAAACCTGCCAAAATGAAGGCCAGAGTTATTGGACACGTTTAACGACATTCCTTGAGGTCAGATGAAGATGTGCGTGAAGTTTTATGAACATTTGTCAAATACTTTTCAAGTTATGGCCAAGTTTAGGTTGCAGGATAATGTGACGACAAAGTGATCTCTAAGTGTCTGCCATGCTACGCTAGTGACACAATGAAGTCTTGTATTAACCGTTTCCCCTAAACGGTACATAAAACGCATGTAAAAAGTCGAATAATCACTGCTTTATATAATTTTTTAATCAATACAGGGAAATTAAATAAGGGCAGTCTTTTTACACCCATGTATGCTAATGTTCAATGGAAATGCACCATTTATAACTCCATATGGTTACGCTGTTGGATTATTAACAAACCATTTAGAATAAAACTGCTGAAGCAATATTTTCCATTTTTTAAGTATTGAATCTTGATATCTTGTCTCACATGTTTATTGGTAGGCTTTTATGACGAGCAGTTATGCAGTTATTTACCTTTTGTCATTTAACATTGTTTTCTATGGATAATCATATGAAGAAAACTGTTCCACTGGTGTTTTAATTGTTTGACTTCTGACCGTATCATGCAATGAATGTTTTTTAGAAAATGACTTCTTTGTGCGATGTAACTAAAGAAACCCAGAAATGAACGTGCATTTCATAACACCAAATTGGAATGCACTAAATTCAGATATGAACGTATTTTTTTTTAATTATCGACTCATTATATGGATTATATCATATGTTGTCCAAAATGCCTCAAATTCTAACTTTCAAAAGGACATGTTTTGTGGTGCGTTTTCAATGACCTCGAGTACATAATTATGTGTTTTTCCAAATTGGAGTAAAACAATTATAATCCAAAAAAATAAACAAATCTTTAATAAAAAGTGATTGTTATGTTGTGACACTTCTGTGAACAGCTCCGTTTAAAGCTAGTCCCAATGATTACCAGCCGAGTACAAGTTGAGTACTTTTCGATGTTGTATTAATTTTGAAGTTTATTTGACAAGGATTTAACACTGACTATTAATTTTGCTTGTATGAATGGCATTTTGCCATTTTTAACACGTTAGGCCATATATGAGTCGATTTGTTTGCGGTTGAGATTCCATTGTCTTTGTTATTCTTCCAAATGTTAAAATATATTATTGGTGGTATATAATATCACACGATGCCGTGAGTTTTTAAAACCAAGATTCCCATGTGTCCTTTTAAAACAAATAATGAAATAATTACCATAATTTATTCCTTGACAGCGCTGCTTTATGGCACTTCTGTAACGAACAATGATCCCAATGGCAACCAATGTCAGCACACCAATGGGAATTATGACTGCTGTCAGCAGCTCTTTAATGTTCACTGCTTCGTCTGGTGTATCTATTGGCGCAGGGGTAGGCGCTACAATAAAAAGACAATATAATTATTATCATCTCGATATGGTGAAGATTTGTGCCAAGTTATTTCAAAATCCCTCAAGCGGTTCAAGAAATATGGAGCGGACACGTAATATAGTGAATTATGACCTTCGACCTCGACTTTGAACGGACATGGCTGGAAATTTCGCTCTGCACGTCGTCTTGATATGGTGAACATTTGTGCCAACTTATTTCAAAATCCTTCAAGCCATTCAAGAGATATGGAGCGGACACGAAGTATATAATGCATATGACCTTCAACCTCTAAGTGTGACCGTGACCTTAAACGGACGTGGCTGGAAGTCATACTCTGCAAGTACCGGTAGTCTTGATATGGGGAACATTTGTACCAAGTTATTTCAAAATCCTCAAGCGGTTCACGAGAATGGAGCGGACACGACTTGTGACGGACAGAATATGACCTTCGATCTCTAAGTGTGACCTTGAACGGATGTGACCTTGAACGGATGTGGCTGGAAGTTGCGCTCTGCACGTCTTCTCGATATGGTGACCATTTGTGCCAAGTTATTTCAAAATCCCTCCAATCTGGCTGGTTTTCGAACTTGTCCAAACTTTCATTGATATTGACAATATGTGCAAGTTTGGTAAAGATCAAATAATAAATGAAGGTGTTAGAAACAGTCTATTAAATCATTTTAGAATTATTTATTATTAGAATTTTGTGTTTCTGGGTTTCAAGAAATGCATTACTCAATGTCCATTAAAACCTCAGTGTGTTCTGAGAATGTAGTGAGCTTTAAATTAACTGGATTCATTGGTCCAATTTTTATCACTGAACCAATCAGAATGCTTCATTTATATTTTTGCTTTGGTTGCTTCTATCATGACATCCCTTTCTGGTATTATGACATCACACCCTGGTATTATGACATCACGACATGCTATTATGATGCAACTCAGTGTGTTCTCAGAACTGATATGAGAATTTTGATTGCTGTGAGAAACAGATTAAGACTGTTTGTATCACTCATTGAGTAATGAGTTTCTTGAAACCAAGAATCATAAAATTCTAAAAATAAAATAATTCTAAATTGATTTAATAAACTGTTTAGAGTGGTCACAAGGCAGAAAATGACATTTTTAAGCAAATTAATCAAAGGCCATAACTCTGGTGAAACTAATCCGATCTGGCTGGTTTTCGAACATGTCCTAGCTTTTAGTGATATAAAGATTCTGGTTAAGTTTGGTAACGATCTGATTAATAATGACGGCCCTATCGTGTTCACAGTCCAAAAGTTAACGGACGACGACAGACAAAATGCTACAAAATACCAATAAATAGCAGTGGTCTAGAGGTTCAGCGTACATCTTTCAAATCTTACAAGTGCAAGGCTGTGGTTCAAATCCCGTTCCGGGAAACTATTTTTTTATTACATATATTCTGGAGCCGTATATTTATCGATGTTACCTGTACGGAGGCTAAATAAAAATGTGAAATTTTACGTATCGATTTCTCCTTATATACCGACTTTTGGGGTGTTCGTCGATTTGAAACTACTTCACACGTGACTCATTCATATTCATGAGTTATTACCAGTTAAAATAGGGACTGTACAGCTTTAAAGACATCATACTGATACTTTCTACGACGTTTCATATAAATCAGATGAGAAACATAGGAGTGAACAAGCTTTAGATTTGCTTTAAAGTCCCTTAACTTCGCTAAATATCATTCAACCGGAACGTCCCGACAATATGCGCTAATAGACATCATACTGACACTTCCTATGAAACTTCAACAAACTTCTGATAGCTATAACATCTCTGAGCATTTTTACTATATAATTAGCAATTTTTTTTTCAAAATGTTGGAGAGTAAAACCGTGTTAAAAAAATGGCTGATTTAGTCATCATCCAAAATTACGTCATAAATTTGTTAATATCATTTGTTCATTTCGCTTTAGAACTGGCCAACAAACATAATTTGCATAATCAAAATCGTGAAGTGTAAATACTGTTGATAATAACATACATTGCTCTAAATATCATATCCCAATCCTTGAAGTCAGAATATGCTTATTGTTAACCTTAATGGAGATGATAGAGACTTTGTGTCAAGTATTTGTGTATAATATTACTGTCAAATTTGCATTAAATCACCCGATGTACACAGCCGTTAATAGAAACAACTGATGAGATAAGTATGCTTCGCTAAAAAGACACGTTGACTTTCTAACTCTTGTGTTTTCATAAAGATTTATATCTGCGCCAGGGCTTCTAAAATCGCCGGTTTCTCGGTCCCCAGACCGAATTCTGTTTCTCCGGACCGATTTTCTTTTCAAAATCTCTGTTAAAATCGGTCCCAGATATTTTATCTATCGGTCGTTAAAAAATCTACAATTACCCTGTACACTCCTTGAAATATGCCTTGCGGCAATATTCTTTGATCCATAACACAATTTTTTGTCACTCGCTGTGCGAAAGTAGGTCAATTTGGTCAATTTGGACTAAACCATTACCGATAGTAGGGAGTTTTCCGGAAGAGTCTATAGCCATGTAGCACGCCTTTGATGTGTGATCAGTGAAAGTATATCACGCGTTCTGTCGGTTCACTGAAGCGAGTGTTACCGTCTGTGATTTCTTTGATATACCGTTAGTCGTAAGGTGTTAGCCTGTTTGCTTGTGTCGGTTTGTTTTTTTAAGTGGCCAAAGCTGGGGCTGAAATTTGTTTGCGTCATTAAAATACCGAGATGTGTTAATTGTTTGTTTGATTTTTTTTTTACAATAACTTTTAAGTATAATATTAAGGAAAGTGATCAAATCTGACACCGTTTTTTTTTTTAAGTCGGACCGAAATTGGTTGCATTAGTAAATTAATGCGTTGGTATTAATTAAGCTAATTGATGAAAAACGATATTACTCAAATTTATGTAAAATCGTATATAATCCGCTAGTCCGCGCGTGTTAGTAAGGTAGCGCCGTGGCGTAATGGTTAGCACTGCGGCTTAGTAACCCAAGGATCGCGCGTTCAATCCCAGCCAGGACCGAATTTGGGTTAATTATCGAAATATTTCAAAAAGTATTTCCTACCTTACCAGTCCTTCGGATGAGACTTTAAAACCGAGGTCTGCTCGCTAAAATGCTTAGTGCAATACAGCGAGGATAAATAAACGCTTATACGCACGTGTTAGTCCGCGTTTTATACCTACCCGGTTTATTAGACACTTCCGGTTCAATTCCTCAAATGATCAACAATTTTAATATTGAGTGAAAATTTTTCATTCAGTAAAGCGAAGACATGATGTCAGTCATTAAAATGTACAAATTGTGATAAAGTAAGTCAGAAATAATACAAATATAATACAAACATACATTTTAAATAGTTCTCTATATCAATGACTGAACGGAAAAAAATCATGATGCAGCTGACATGGTGGGTGGGGTACGGCGATTTATTGATTTTTTTCAAAATAAGCGCGATTCTTACGGCAGTTAAAAAACCTGGACCGATTTGCATTTTAAAATTTTAGAAGCCCTGATCTGCGCTATAAATAAATCATTTGGATCTGCACACTTCCTGTGTTGTGCTTAGCATCGACGCAGCGTGTAAGGGATACAGCGTAATTAGTACACAAACATTTATTCGGCATAGTGTGTACAGTTTAATTTTATTCAGTTTATTTGTTAGCGTATTTCTCTAGGTTGTAACGCTTCCGAGTGCTTCGTCAACTGTTTCAGTTTGTGTGTTAATAAACATATTTTGCCTGGCCAATTATTTTGTAGTATTATCGATTAACAAATTTAACTCTTAAACATCATAAGAACATTTCTTGATAGTCCCGGAGAGAAACATATATTTTAAAACCGCTACTAAGTTGTTTGTAAAAATAAGTATTATTTGCATGACGTAGCTACTTTTACCACTGCACTGTGGATTAATTTACCTGTTCAACATTTTCTACGTCCTCAAATAAAATTTTACTCTCTCTTTTCACAGATATTGCAATGTGTGAATTGTAAATATCTATTGTTGTTTATTGATTTAGATTTAAACAAGCATCAAGAATAGTCCCCCAACGGCCCT
This sequence comes from Cyrtodaria siliqua, assembly GCA_037043455.1. NCBI lineage: Eukaryota > Metazoa > Mollusca > Bivalvia > Adapedonta > Hiatellidae > Cyrtodaria > Cyrtodaria siliqua. The sequence goes on along the minus strand of JAWPHD010008588.1, from coordinate 8,809 downwards.
TTGATGGAGGTCAAAGATCAAGGTCAATACGACCTTATTTTGGTATGCGAAACACCGCTATCCCAAGATGTATTCACATACCAAGTTTGGTGTCTCTAAGTGTTATAGTATTGAAAATACTGTCCGGACAAGCATTTTCTATGACAGATGTCACAGGTCAAGGTCACAATGACCTTATTTTGGTACGCGACACACCGTTATCCCAAGATGTATTCACATACCAAGTTTGGTATCTCTTAAGTGTTACAGTATTGAAAATAAGGTCCGGACAAGCATTTTCTATGACAGAGGTCACAGGTCAAGGTCATAGTGACCTTATTTTGGTACGTGACACACCGCTATCCCAAGATGTATCCACATACCAAGTTTGGTATCTCTAAGTGTTATAGTATTGAAAATACGGTCCGGACAAGCATTTCCTATGACGGAGGTCACAGGTCAAGGTCAAAATGACCGTATTTTGGCATGTTCATGAAACAAAACATGGCCTGGGAACTTTAAGCCATTGGCATAAATTGTTGGTATCATTTGCAGTAAACTGATATTTCTTTTCAGTATGAACTGAATGATAAATATTATATTTTTCAGTCATGACTACAAACAACTGAATAAATCAATACACAGTAAACACAGGTTAGAGATGAGAAGGATGGCTCTTGTGGTAGTATGTACAATGTACCTACCATAGAGCCATGCATGATTCCCTGTGTTAGAATTATCAGTAGGACTCCATACCAACCCCCATACACACAAAGCGATTTTAATAAAGCACTTCAAAGTGAATCCAACAGGAATTAGAAGTCAACGGTATAAATCTAATTTTACAATAAAGCTTGCAATAAGTTACCTTGATATCCTTAGCTTGTTGGTCCTATCAATTAAAATCCCAAATAATCCTGTCAAAGTTGTTTTAAAAGAAACAAAATCAATGTTCATAATCAATACACATGAAATGCATGCATATGTAATTTTACATACCTGGTCAAGGTATTTGATTGGTCACTACTAATCTGAGCCTTCTCTGACCATACCAGCCATTTTTACGATTTTGAAATTTTACCTGGTTGTGTTCCTAAAAAGCCACACGCACACACACAAAAAAAGAAGGCTTTTAGGGCCAGAGAAGGCTCAGGTTAGGTCACTACCTGTATAAATTATATTAGATTATGCTTTCTTTCTTTCTATTGGTACTGTACACTGACCTATAGGACCATAATGGCAGGAAGGGTGGTGGCATGTTAAAAATATTTACATATATCCAAATATCAATCAAAGTACTGCATACTGAATGTCGAAAACAATAGTAAGCAAATGGTTTTGAGCTGTTCTTATAGTTAAGTTTAAAGATTGTATGAATTTTTATGATTATTATTGTCGAAGTGATTCTTGTTAAATGTTAAAGATCTCTCAAGCTGAGGCATCCTTATCCACTGAGCAAGAGGCCGCTGAATCCTCACCTGAAGTTTACGATTAAGGGTTGTAGGAAGTGGCAAGTTACTGTTTGAGATAGATGGTTAAAATCTTCTTTTTTTTAGTAGTCACCATGAACTTGTATTTTTAACAAGAGCTGTCGGAGAACAGCACAGCTCGACTATTCAATTTTTCAGAGAATAATAATTTATATAGCCAGTATATACCATCAGAAAACAAGGCTAAAACAATGTGGGGGTGCGGTGGGTATAGAAACTCGGGCCGATATAAAATTATTGTTAGAATCTCATACAAATTATAGTAAAATTTGGGACAGGGTGTGAAATTGTATCAATTTTTATCAGTTTTAATCCGAAATTGCTGTTATTTTAAAGAAATTTGTGGTCGAAAAGCAACGCGGGGTGGGAGGCGATATCTGGCAAATTTTTTTATTGATATTTCATCTGTGTATCTGAATTTAATCTAAATTGTTTTATATGCAAATGACTGTGTTCAAATTAAAATTTTAATATCCAAATAATGAAAGATAAAATGAAACAATTCCCCTCTCCCTCTCCTCCATGTGATGGGTTACAGGAACCAAAATTGCTTATGCAGCCGATAAGATAATGTATAAGGAATCCCATGGCCAAATTTGGTTGTGCTAGGAAAAGAAATGTAAGAGACATAGACTTGTAAACACAGCTTACACGCAAACCTTGAAGTGGAACGCCGACGCCGGGGTGATAACATAAGCTCTCTTATTCTTTGAATAGTTGAGCTAAAATTTTATTTTTAGCTGTGACGGCCATTTTGAATTTACGGCCGACATGATTTTTCCTTTGGACCAACTTGACATCAAGAGCAACATTCTTGTAAAGTGTCATGAAAATCCATCAAGTATTTTCAGAGATATTGCCACAAGTTTTTCCTATATAACTCAATATAAACGAAGATCACCGGGCCGCTGGTGGCCATATTTGACATCGAATCGAAATGAATTTTGTGTAGGACCAACTACATGTCATGCCAGTCATTTAAGCAAAGGTTCCAAAGCAATATTACTTATGTTTTCTGATACTGAATATTTCGCGCTTTTTTTATTTATAATTAACATGTGATTGGAATCAAACAATACAGTTCTATTTTCCTTTATGGTCCTTTTATTTATCCATTGCATCATATAACAAAAACAATATTATTGTCTGTTACATTTTTAGGATCGCGCCGCAAATCATGTCAAAAACCGTACCCGGTCCCGTAAATTAAAAATCCAAAACTGGTGCGCATCCCCGGTGTTATTTAGGGTAATTAGCAGCTAGCCTGCTGGGCAATAGTGTTGATCATCTGGCATTCTGCGATGCTTTTTTTAAATGCAAACATTCCAAGCGTCACAAAAATCTAGACAAATCGTCGGGACTGAGATACTGCGTTCAGTAAAATAGGTCTGGTCTTGAAAGATATGGTAACATCTGCGTGTTGCGCTAAAACGATGTATCCGGTCTATAAGCAATAGCATAAAGCTGAAATCGGTAATTTTCGCCAAAAAAGGTGGGGAAAAAAAGAGATATTGGTCTACTGACTGGGCCACCGATTAAAACTATTTACAGGAAGTAGGTCACATGTTTAACTGTTAACCTCTTAATGCTTAAATTTGGACTACAGTTAATGATAATCATAATAATTGATAGGATGATGTTACTCAACGATATTTAATTTCAAAGATGGATGATTTAAACAGAAGATGCAGAAAACAACTTTATACATAATTGTTTACTTCTTAAAGGGGGAACATCAGGATTTTTCTAGAAACAAATTATAAAATTGTTCCCGATGATGATAAAACACTTATATTAATCAAAATATGATGTTAGAACCATTTTGTTAGTGTCTAAACTTTGAAAACACCATATAGACAGGACGGAATCGGACGTAAAATGCTGCAATTAACCCTGGTGCGTCACCTAGGATAGCATCTATTACTGTGCAGAATGAATTTCTTTGCAAATAAGGGCTAATTTTTAGGCTCATTCATTATGTTTTGGCCATGTAGAATAGAAAATATGAATATTTGTCAATTTTAAGTCGGACACCTAGACCCCCATGAAAAGCCTAATGTACTCCCTTTAATGGATGGCACAACCTAGACAAGGCTATCAAGGTAATATACTGCAAGTTATATACAAAAAAAAGTGTCTGATTTATATTGAAAAGTTTTAATTACTGCTAGGTGCACTATATATTGCATTGCAAACAGCCTCATTAAAGGGACACTGTCCGTAAGTAAGCAGATATTGAGCATAGCCAAATAACTGTCTGATTTTATTCTGTGAAATGTCTAAATGAAAACATTAGAATAGACCCAGATAAGCCTGTAGTAATTTTGTGAGTTTGAAAAAAAGAAGTTTTATTTATTTATGGAAATAATGTGGGACTCACTTTATTTACAATTACTGCTGATCACATGACATCCATTAGAGCATTAGCTTTTATACATTGTATCTCTTACGCAATACATCTGGCCCGGTTAGGTCAGTCGGTAGCGACGCTTTCATACCCGATATGATTGAATAGTATTAAAACAGACACTCCTGGATCTGTTTGCAATCTTGCTGTAGCCATCTGCTGAGCTTTGCACAGCCATTTTGACACCCCATGTTTAGGAGAAAAAAAATGTCCTGTTTCTGGTCTTTTTCTTAAAACAAGAAATCCGTGGATTCAGATGTCTCGCCTAATGGGGGAGGGACTTAAAAAAAAGAAGAAGTTCAATGATGCTTAAATGAAAGTTTACAAACATTTTAGTAACTAAAAACAATCGAGTTTGCCGTTTGCTGAGATGACATTTAAGTGCATTTGTTTAAAAACAAATTGCCATTCTATTAAAAACAAGAGGGGGTGGGAGGGTGGGCGGGGGGAGAGACAGGGTGTGTGGGGGAGGGCAATTTGTGTAAGAATTGACAAGACAAAAGCAACACAGAAATATGTAAAAAAAAAAAAATGAGTTTTGAGTAGAGGGGGCGAGGGGAGTGGGGAGAGGCGGGGAGGGGGCAATAAATATATATGTGTAAGACACTGTGTAGGAATTGACTAAAAAAAAAAAAAGTTTCAAGTTGGTGGGGGGGGGGGGGGGGGGGGGCAATGTGTAAGAATTGACAAAAACAACACAGAAATATGTAAAAAATAATAATAATAATCAAGTTTCAAGTGGGAGGGGGAGGGGGGAGGGGGGGGTGACAGGCGTGGAGGGGGTGGGGGTCTCAGGGGGGTGAGGGGAGGGAGCAACATATATGTGTAAGAATTGACTAAAACAACACAGAAATATGTAAAAAAAAAAAAGTGGGCGGGGGGGGAGGGAGTGGGGGCGGGGGGTGGAGGAGGGAGCCCATGCCCCAATATCGGTGAAGTATGAATAAGATGCATAATGCTATAAGAAATCCAAAACCAAAATTATAGATATACATGCTTACTTGCAAACCTAGATCTGCCATTATTGCACATTTTATGGGCCATCACAATTTGGGTTCCATGGGAGCCCAGAATTTGCAGAAGACAAAATTACTTACCCAACCCTTTACAACATACTATAAGGAAACCAATTCCCAAATTTAGATCAGCTAGGACAAGAAATGTAAGAGATATAGACCTGTAAACACAGCTTACACGCAAAACTTGATGTGAAACAGACACATTTTAAGGGCTATCAGATTTGGGTTCCATGAGAGCCCAGGGGTTACAGGAACCAAAATTACTTAATTAGCCCTTAAGATAATGCTATAAGAAAGCTAATGGCCAAATTTGGTTGTGCTAGGGTAAGAATTGTAAGAGATATAGACTTGTAAACACAGCTTACACGCAAAATTTGATGTGAAATGGGACGCATTTTATGAGCTATTATAATTTGGGTTCCATGGGAGCACATGGGTTACAGGAACCAAAATTGCTTATGCAGCCCTTAAGGTAATGCTATAAGGAAGCCCATGGCCAAATTTGGTTGTGCTAGGATAAGAAATGTAAGAGATATAGACTTGTAAACACAGCTTACACGCACACCTTGATGTGGGACGCCGACGCCAACGCCGGGGTGATTACATAAGCTCTCTTATTCTTCGAATAGTTGAGCTAAAAAGGAAGGCAAAACATCTAGTAAAGTTTGGTAAAGATCAGATGAAAAATGAAAGCCCTATCGTATTAACGAATCAAAATATAGCATTTTTAACTAAATCAAGGGCCACAACTCCTCTGTTATTGATCCGATCTGGCTGGTTTTCGAACTTGTGTGAGCTTTCATTGTTATTAACAGTCTGGTAAAGTTTGGTAAAGATCGGATGAAAAATGAAGGCCTTTGGCCAGTCGAGCTAAAAATCATCAGCTCCAAAAAGTAGGTCAAGGTCATAGATGAAATCCAGGCATCCAAAGAAAAGATGCTCTACCGAAGACACAACTATGTTAAAATAGAATATGTCTTCTTCCAAAGATTAAGCTATAAATTAGGTTTAAAACATCTAGTGCACAATTCTAGTTCATGAGAAAGTGATGAAAATGTAACAATTAAAGTTATCTGCCCTTTGCTTGGATGGTGAATATCACATCCACATTTGCTTTGTCATGTTGCAATGTACCACTCAAGATACAACTATAAGCAAAGTTTGAAAGGTCTTAGTGCATACAGTTTGTGAAAAAGAGACCTAAACGCAAAAGTTGAAGATAAACATTATAATGTTATCTGACCTTTTCTTGGAGGGTCAAGGTCACTTCCACATTGCTTTGTCACGCTGCGATGTACCACTCAAGATACAACTATAAGCAAAGTTTTAAAGGTCTAGGTCATACAGTTTGTGAAAAAATGACCTAAACACAAAAGTCGAACCTAAAAATGATTAAGTTATCTGCCCTTTGCTTGGAGGGTCAAGGTCACTTCCATATCTGCTTTGTTACGTTGCATTGTACCACCCAAGATACAACTATAAGCAAAGTTTGAAAGGTCCAGTGCATACAGTTTGTGAAAAAGTGACCTAAACGCAAAAGTTGAACCTAAAAATTATTAAGTCATCTGCCCTTTGCTTGGCGGGTTAAGGTCACTTCCATATTTGCTTTGTCACGTTGCGATGTACCACCCAATATACAACTATAAGCAAAGTTTGAAAGGTCTAGTGCATACAGTTTGTGAAAAAGTGACCTAAACGCAAAAGTTGAACCTAAAAATTATTATGTTATCTGCCCTTTGCTTGGAGAGTCAAGGTCACTTCCACATTTGCTTTGTCACGTTGCGATGTGGCACCCAAGATACAACTATAAGCAAAGATTGAAAGGTCTAGTGCATACAGTTTGTGAAAAAGTGATCTAAACGGAAGAGTTGAACCTAAAAATGATTAAGTTATCTGCCCTTTCCTTGGAGGGTCAAGGTCACTTCCCCATTTGCTTTGTCACATTGCGATGTACCACCCAAGATACAACTATAAGCAAAGTTTGAAAGGTCTAGTGCATACAGTTTGTGAGAAAATGACCTAAACGCAAAACTTGAATGTTGACGCCGCCGGAAAAGCAACACCTATGTCTCTTATTTCCTTGCTAAACACTTGCTAAACTTTTTTCCCTCAGTATATGTACCTACCTTTTATTTGCTAGATATAATGATTTTCATTCCAAAATAAAAGTAAGGCCAAATAAAATTATATGTGTGGTTCCTATTACATGATCAAAAAAAATAGGCTAGGTAGGTAGGGAAAAAAAAAAAATCTAAATATATTTTTATATTTTGTCTTTTTTTTTACACTATACAATGTCATGTACTTTTATACCCAATAAATATTTGTTTCGGACTTTATCTCTTAATTAAAGAACACAATTAACCACAATAACTGTTAAAGTCTGTTAACAATCAACTCTAGCATAAGTCGCATTCAAACTTGAATGCAGCAATGTCATCCTCGTACATTTGGGAAAAGTCGACATGTCACGCATCTCCGGTGTACCATGCGGTACATGCATCTTGTGCACCAAACCTATTCCACTGGATTGCCATCAAAAGGAAAGGCTCATTTAGCACACACGTTTGTCTATAAGAGTAGGACAGGTTCCCGGATTCCTATGTATCCTTCCCCTCTCTCTGGGGCGGCTCTAAATAACCTATACTGTGTTGATGAGCCGTTAAACAACATTCAATTCAATTGTCTCAAGCAGACCTTCTACCTCAAAAACATTCGAAAGTTTTAAATAGTTTTCTTCTTCTGGATAGCTATCACTGCTTGCTCCAAAGCAATTGTGTTGCAAGTGCATTTAAGTTGGCAACTCATACCTGAAAAGAAAATGATCAGTAAATGCTTTTAAGTTTTACATATTATTTTGTGTGAAATGTAGAACTAGAAGGTAAAACATAATTACAGGAACAAACAAGAGCTGTCGGAGAACAGCGCAGCTCGACTATTCTTTTTTTCAGAGAAATATAGCTAGTATATACCATCAGAAAACAAGGCTACAACAATGTGGGGTGGGGTTGGGAGCACAACAGAACTATGTGTAAGAATTGACCAAAACTACACAGAAATGTGTTAAAAAAAAAAAAAAGTTTCAAGTGGGGGTGGGGTGGGGGGAGCGGGGGGGAAGAGGGGGAAGTGGACTGGGGGCGCAGGAGGAGGGGGCAACATATATGTGTAAGAATTGACTAAAACAGCAAAGAAATATGTAAAAAAAAAAAGTTTCAAGTGGGGGGGGGGGGGGGGGGGGGGGGGGGGCGTGCGGGGAGGGGGCAACATATATGTGTAAGAATTGACAAAAGCAACACAGAAATATGTAAAAAAAATAGTTTCAAGTGGGTGTGGGGGAGCGGGCGGAGAGGCGGGAGTGGGTTGGGTTGGGGGGGAAGGGGGCAACATAATTATAAAAATTGACTAAAACAACAAAGAAATGTGTAAAAAAATATAGTTTCAAGTGGGGTGGGGGGGGGGGGGGGGGTGCGGGGAGGGGGCAACATATATGTGTAAGAATTGACAAAAGCAACACAGAAATATGTAAAAAAAAATAGTTTCAAGTGGGTGTGGGGGAGCGGGCGGAGAGGCGGGAGTGGGTTGGGTTGAGGGGGAGGGGGCAACATAATTATAAAAATTGACTAAAACAACAAAGAAATATATAAAAAAAAAAAGTTTCAAGTGGGTGTGGGGTGTGGGGGGAGCGGTGCGGGGGGGGGGGGGGGAGAGGGGGGAGTGGGGGCAACATATATGTGTAAGAATTGACAAAAGCAACACAGAAATATGTAAAAAAAATAGTTTCAAGTGGGTGTGGGGGAGCGGGCGGAGAGGCGGGAGTGGGTTGGGTTGGGGGGGAAGGGGGCAACATAATTATAAAAATTGACTAAAACAACAAAGAAATGTGTAAAAAAATATAGTTTCAAGTGGGGTGGGGG